>PISX010021545.1:0-32513 GCA_004024625.1 Mellivora capensis
GACACATAGATCAATGGAACAGAATAGAGAGCCCAGAAATAGACCCTCAACTCTATGGTCAACTAATCTTCGATAAAGCAGGAAAGAATGTCCAATGGAAAAAAAAGACAGCCTCTTCAATAAATGGTGTTGGGAAAATTGGACAGTAATTATATTTTGACCTTCTAAGGAAACTTCATGCTGTTTTCCATAGTTACTAAACCACTTTACATTCCCACCAACAGTGCACAAGTTTCCAATTTCTCCACATTCTTGTCAGCACTCATTTCCTGTTGCTTTGATAATGATCATCCTGATGTGTTTAAGAAAATATTTTGTTGTGATTTTTATTTGCATTTACCTTATTAGTGATGTTTAGAATATTTTCATATTCTTGTTGGACATTTATATATCTTTATTGAAATTTCTCTTAAGGTCTTTGACCATTTTTAATTGGATTATCTATTTTTGATTGTTAATTTGTAGAAGATCCCTATGTATTTCAGATGAAAGATGATTTAACCATCAAAAGTTTATTGCAGGATATTAAACAGCTTAAAATTGTTGGTTAAGCTGAAAAAATGCATTTTAGGTGGAACTTTCAAAACAACTTCAGTGAAAAATACTCACAAAAGGAGTGAATGCTTCTTATCTGATGAAGAAAATTAGGCACCTATACCAACTGTCTTGATGACTACAGCTTTGTAATATAGCTTGAAGTCCAAAATCGTGATTTCTCCTGCTTTTCTTTCTTTTCCAGATTTGCTGTGGCTATTTGGGGTCTTTTGTGGTTCTCCACAAATTTTAGGACTTTTTTGTTCTAGCTCTGTGAAAAATGCTGGTGGTATTTTGATAGGAATTGCATTAAGTGTGTAGATTGCTTTAGGTAGTACATTTATTTTAATAATGTTTATTTTTCCAATCCATGAGCAAGGAATTTTTCCCCATTTCTTAGTGTCCTCTTCAATTTCTTTCAAAAGTATGCTATAGTTTTGAGAGTACAGATCTTTTAACTCTTTGGTTAGGTTTATTCCTAGGTATTTTATGGACCCACAACTACATGGTCAAGTAATCTTCAACAAAGCAGGAGAGAATATCCGATCAAAAAACGTGTCTCCAACAAATGGCGTAGAGAAAACTGGACAGCAACATGCAAAGGAATAAAACTAGACCACTTTCGTATGCACAAAAATAAATTCAAAGTGGATGAAAGACCTCAGTGTGATACAGGAAATCATCAAAATCCTAGAGGAGAATACGGACAGAAACCTCTTTGACCTCAGCCATAGCAAATTCTTACTAGACACTTCACCAGAGGCAAGGGAGACAAAAGCCAAAATGAACTGCTGAGACTTCATCAAGATAAAAAGCCTCTGGGGTGCCTGGGTATGCAGTCAGTTGACTCTTGATTTTGGCTCAGGTCATGTCTCACAGTCATAATATTGAGCTCCGTGTTGGGCTCTGTGCTCTGGGCAGAGTCTACTTGAGACTCTTGCTCTCTCTCTGTCTGCCCCTCCTCTTTCTATCAAATAAGTCTTAAAAAACAAAGCAAAACAAAAAACACTTCTGTGCAGCAAAGGAAGCAATTAAGAAAACTAAAAGGTAACCTAAAGAATGGGAGAAGATATTTGCAAATGACATGTCTGATTGAGGATTAGTGTCCAAAATCTATAAAGGTCTTATCAAATTCAACACACACACACACACACACACACACACATCCGTTAAGTGAAAAAGATATGAGTAGACATTTTTCTAAAGAAGACACCCAGACGGCCAACAGACACATGAAAAGATGCTCAATATCACTCATCATCAAGGAAATACAAATCAAAACCACAATGAGTTACCATCCCACACCTGTCAGAATGAAAAAATTAACACAGGAAACAACTCCATAAGGGTGCAGAGAAAGGGGAGCCCTCTTACACTGTTGGTAGGAATATAAAGTTGTGCAGCCACTGTGGAAAACAGTAGGGAGGTTTCTCAAAAAGTCAAAAGTAGAACTACCCTATGACCTATGATTACACTACTAGGTATTTACCCAAAGGATACAAAAATACTTTGAAGGGGTATATGCATCCTGATGTTTATAACAGCAATATCAACAAAAGCCAAACTATGGAGAGAGCTCAAGTGTCTATCAACAAATGAATGGATAAAGATGTGGTATATAGTTACAATGGAATATTACTCACCCATCAAAAGGATTAAAATCTTGCCATTTGCAATGACATGGATGGACCTAGTGTATATTATGCTTAAGTGAAATAAGTCAGAGAAAGACAAATACTATATGATTTCATTCATGTGGAATTTAAGAAACAAAACAGATGAATGTAAGGGAAAGAGAAAAAGAGGAGAGATGGGAGGAAAAGCATAAGAGATAAGTAATGATAGAAAACAAACAGGGTTGATAGAGGGAGGCTAGTGGGAGATGGGCTAATTGAGTGATGCATTTTTAAGGAGGGCACTTGTTATGATGAACACTGTGTGTTAGATGCAAGCAAAATCACTAAATTTTACTCTTGAAAGTGATATTACACTATATGTTAACTAACTAGAACTTAAATAAGAATTTGGACAAAAAATAAGAAAAAGAAAATTAGAAACCTGCCATAACAAATGCCAGGTCTTGAACCATGCTGTGCCATATTGCCAAAAGAAGGACATCACACCAAGATCAGAACACTTACAATCAAAATGCTATTATCAGAATGTCCCCATGATTAGGAAGCTACTGTTACCACTGCAGCTTCCATAAATACCTGCAGAAAGTCACTAGGAAAATGGATGCCTTCCACAATTCTTAATACCTATGGGTCAAGTTCCCACGCATCAGTATCTCTGCTAATGCTGCCATAGAAAACCAGACACCCCTCTGCTGATCTTTGCAAACGGAAACAAAAGACACAATAAAAACAGCTCCACATTACATTAACCATGCAAATGTCATGAACATTTGTCTGATTGGCAGAACTAAAATTATTTCCAGAGCTGTAGCTGCAAGAGTTCTTGGAAAATGCAGAATTCCAGCCTCTGAATTTAAGAAAATACTCCCCAAATATGTTTAAATGGCTACTGGCTTCAGTCCGTCATATTGATCTCTGATTAAAATAATGGATTTTGCTTCTTTTTGTTTTCCTTTTGCTGTTTTGGTAAGATTAAGAAAGATCAAGTTAGAAGAATTCATTTACCAAAATCAACCCAGTTTGATATTTCTAAAATTCATATCTGATTATGGCATCCTCCTTCTTGTAACATGAGTATATGTTAATACAAAATATGAACTATTTATTATAATCATGTGTATTCATTCTTTATTTGACACTCAAAAAAATGTACCCATTCGATAGGACTTCAAAAATTCCCTTTGGTAATGAAAGAAGGTTGACTTTTGTAATCCTATTCTAAATGATTTTAGCATATAAATATTTGCTAACTTCAGATAATTAGCTTTCATTTATGAGACATGATAAAGAAGTTGATGGCAGATTACAAGTGTTAATCCAAGTATAGTATGGGGATATATTGATATAAGTAAGAATTATTTCTAGTATAAAAAGAAGGAGTTAAGGGTTACAATAAGTCGACTTCTGGGAATATTGTACTGTCCAATAAAATAAGAGCTGCTCTATTCTTGAACCAATAAATAGGATAGCCTGGCTATTAATTATCCATAAATTGAATGTAGAAAATCAGTTTCAGGCTGCAGATAATATGCAGAAATTTGTTAGAAAAATGATCTTTCTCAAAAGGGAGATATAATGGGCTTGTGCATTTATTATAAATCAAAGTTTTACTCACACATTTAGTGAAAAAGTGACTCTATTTTAATCCTAAATTTCTCACTCTTTTGTCTCAGACAACTTACTTTCAAATTCAAAGATAGAAATATTGATGGATTAATCTTCAGAACCAAGTTTTCACCTTCAATAAAATGGAGACTTAAAATGTTATAATCCTTGATTAGAATTATTATGGAGAAATTCTTCTAAAAGAGCTCATGACAAGACTACTAAGGTCATTGTTATATTCTGATTATAAATCTGATTTGTGATGCTATTATATATAAAAATCTAGGAGAAAAGTAGTTTTGAAAAGGAATTTTAATGTGTTCCAATATGCCCTTAAGGAACCATAGAAATCTATTATGTGAAAAGTATATCACATTTATTTCTCCTTGGGGAAAACTGGGATTTTATAAATTCTTGATCATTAGTGAAAGCCATTCATCCACTATTTCAACATATATTTACTGAATGCCTACTATGGGCCAAGCATATATCTACGTGCATTCATGGGTGGAAAAAAAATAGACAAAAATGTTTTCACTGATGCTTATATTTTAGTGGGTGGAGATAGACAATAAACAAGCATAATAAAATATATGAGATATTGATAAATGCTATAGAAAAAATAAGGCAATAGGAATAAGGAAGTGGAAAAGTCTCATAAAGAAATTGAAAACGGGGCAAAGACATAAAATTGGTCAACTATATTGTTTATAGAAAAAATATTCAAGGCAATAACAGAAACATGTACAAAACCATTAGATCAAAGCTTGTGCAGAGTATTAAGGAATAGTAAATGAGGCCAGCATGCTGGGTGGAAATATGTCATCAAAGAAGGAAAGGCAAAATCAAGTGAAGATTTGTAGGCCACTGTAAGGATCTGGTTATTTTTTTAAGCCACTGGGTGGTTTAAAGAAAAAAAGAATATGATCCAGGGAATTATAAGGAACAAGGGTGGAAGAAGGACAATTTCAGAAGCCAGTATAATAATCTTAGTGAGAAATGGTATGGCTTGGATTATGGTGCCAGTACATGGAGGTGATAAGAAGTAGAAGAATAGTGAGGGTCATGCTTTTAAATATGCAGGACAGGGTGAGAATTAACATGCATGTCTTCACTAAAGGCATGGCTATTTCATCTATAGTAGAAGGAGAGAATATAGAGTATATATGGGTGGATGATATGGGGACTTATAGAGATTCTATTCTTATAAATTTTTCTTATTAAAATGGTAGCAGAGTCACCAACTATAAGAGAAGAAAGTGAACATATCAAGGAAATGCAGTGTGACTGCCATGCAACTCTACATTTTGTTACTTGACATTAATAGTAATGCATTTAAAGTGAAAACAGCATATTTGTGTGTCATTCTATGATCATATTTACTTATATGTGTGTAGGATCAGAGGAGGCAGAGAGTTTAAATCTTGAATTTAACCAGGAGGGGGGTTTTGCCAAAAGGAGTACATAATATAAAAAAATTGAGGTTTAAAAATATATGTAAGGGAATAATTTTTTTAATGAATATGGTATCAAAACTGGAGTATAGGAGGTAACAAGTGTGGTGAGATACAGTAAAATGGTAGCCAGATCAGTAGATTGTAGGTCTATTGGGTATGAAGGGATTGATGGAGTTACATTACTAAAGGGAGTGAGCTGAAGACAGAAAGTAACCCTTAGAGAGTGGTAGATATGAAATTGTGATTATGAAAGTGTTGAGTTTGTTTATAATGACAAGATCCAGGGCATGAGCTTAACAGTGAAAGGCTGATTTAGGTGGAGAAAAAGACCTTATAATAGAAAGATCATATTCATAGGTAATAAAATTGCTAGGAAATAAAGTGTTAGAAAAAAAATGATAGTAAAGGGTAATTTAAGTCTTCAAGGAAGAGAAGTCATCTATATGCCTAATGACTGCAATTATTCAATTGTCTGTGATCTGATGTTGACTTATTTTATGGGAGGAAGTAGGAAAATGGTCTGTAAGAATAAGGTAAAGAATAGAGGACACCAAAAATGGTACTGACAGTGTGAGGGAGAAAAGCCTTCCATTGAGCTCCCTGCCAGGCAAGCAGGGTGCTCTTTTTTTTTTTTTTTTTTTTTTTAACTGTCATGAAGTTGGGCATACCTATATCATGAAGACAGACCACCTCTACACTAAGGACTTTGTCGAAGATACTCTGTATAGTTTTCCTTAGTATACATGGTTAAAGAAATGGGCTGGGAAGGATTATATACTGGTGGAGTTTTTCCACTCTGGAGAGTTCTAATTCACCTTTCAAATCAACTCAATAAATAAGTCCCATACCACCTTCTTATTATCTGAAATTAAACATGTGGAGAAGTGTATAAAAGGCTTCTCCTTAGGAATGGCTTTCCTCACATGTTGTGCCAAGACAGTAGTATAACTTAATTAGGGAGCTTCGTAACCATCAGCAAGTTTGTATGTTGGAAACTAGCTATTTTAAATCACAAATTTTCTCATTTAGCCATTGAATGGTCCTAGAGATAAGAAAGCTTGACCTGCTACCATATTTATTCTAAGCTGTCATTGGAGATGGGATTATTACCCTCTTGCAGGGATTATAAGACAGCAGCTCTGCTAATTACCAGGAAAGGAAATTCTATATATGAGCTATCAATCTTCACAAAAGGTATGGATAAGGCAAAAGAGATCTGAGGTTATAAGAAGGTCTGTTTTTAAGTGCTTTATAATTTTCATTTTCTTTTAGAATCTCACAATTGTAGATAGGTCATCTGCATCATAGTCAGAAAAACAAATTGAAAAAATGCATAGGCAATGTAGTTGAGAAGTTTTATCAACCTGTTTTTCCCCAAAGGAAGAGTCAGTATTTTCATCACCTTGGTGACCATAGTAGCTTAGAAAAAAAAAAAAAAAAAAAAGATTTGTATTTTGTAATCAAGAAGGAAATTCCCTTTAAAACCCCATGTACTCATTCTGATAACTATATTTTCAAGTATATTTCTTTAAGCATGTGCTAAAAAATACAACATATTAACCTTGAAGTGAACATTACAAATATAAGCAACTTCTCATCAAAAATAACAATTTAATGTCATGTAAGTCCATTTTACCCCTTTATTTATTTAGAGGTAAAAATAAGAGGAGTAAAATGCATAGGTTCTCTAGCAGTTCAAACTCTGGGATATTCAATTACTTGGTGGCAGCTGATCATTAGATTAGATACATCCCAGCACATCACAGGGGTGAAAAGGTTTCTCCAGAGACAAAGGTGCTTTAGAGCAATTTCACTTCTAATTATGTTTCCTGTAAGATTTTGTTTGTGTCTGATTTAAAATAGGATGTAATCTGCTAGAGAGAAAAAGAAATCAAAAGATTAACATCACCTTATTATCTAGTATGAGATGGGCCTGGGCTCAGGCTGATGTGATAAAAACTATTTATAGAATTTTTTTTTGCTCTTGATTATTTAAAAGGGAGGTTACTGCTGGATAGATAATATGAGATGTATGAATTTAGCATGGTATGCCAGCATAACATCAGCTAATGTCTATAAAAAAATGTTTAGCTTTGCCGTTATATATCTAAAGGACATTCTAGTGTTAGTTCATTCTTGGACCTTGAACTTCATAAATTCTTTACAGTAAGTAAATATAAAGGCCTACAACAAATGTTGGCCAAGTTCAACTGGACTATGAATCAGAAAAATGTTTCTATTATTTACTTTATCCTCAGCCTTAGAAAAAAAAAGCTGTAGAATTTTTCACACACAATGAAACTAATTCAGGTTATGTCCTTACTGAGTAAGCTCTAGACATCATAAATTTGGAAAAATATTTTGTACCTGTTATTGTGGATTTATGTGAGAAAGTGATTGTAAATACTAATCAGTATACTCTTTCACGTAGTATACTGTTTCATGTACTATGAGATATTTGTCTTCTTAGATGAAAAAAGGGTTATTATTCTACAGAACTTTTTAAGACTAGAGCAATAGACAAATATAATTTGTGATACTCAATAATGTGCAATTTAATTCTTGTTTCCCATTGTTCCTTTAACATGTATCAGTGGAAAAGTTTTTCTCCAACTCTTGAAAACAATATCAATATTTGGCCTCAAAATGTTAAAACTTATTTTTAGATAATAAAACATTCTCTAGTCGTATTAAGTTGTTAACAATAACTCAGTTAGGAATTGCCAATCATTTACTCTAATCAAAATGCTTGCAATACTCACTTTTTTTCTGCATTAGAAGTAACACCAAGGGGCACCTGGGTGGCTCAATTGGTTAAGCAACTGCTTTCGGCTCAGGTCATGATCCTAGAGTCCCAGGATCTAGTCCCACATTGGGCTCCCTGCTCCCCGGAGGGTCTGCTTCTCCCTCTGACCTCTCCCCTCTCAGGCTCTCTCCTCTCATTCTATCTTTCAAATAAATAGGTAACATCTTAAAAAAAAAAAAAAAAGAAGTAACTCCAAAATATCAGTGGCTAGCAAAACAAGTATTTATTTCTTGCCCCTGGATCCAAAGAGTAGCTACAGTTTTGGTGAAATCTCCTGGGTTTATTTGGTTTAAGGTGGATGCCAGGCTTCAGTTCAGTCTCACCTGTCTTCATCATTCTTAAAACTAGCTACTACCCAGAACATTTTCTTCTCATGGTAAAAAGCAGGAGTGTAAGAGATCAAAACAAACCCTGCAAGCATATTATTTAAAGCCTCTACTCACTGATAATCACTAACATTCTACTGGCCACAGACACTCCCATGGCAAGCCCAATATCAAAAAATTGGGAATTACACTCTTCCCATAATGGAGTGGGATATAAGGAAGAGTCAGAGAGGAAATGAAGAAATTTGGGGAAATAATACAATCTACCACAATGCCAAACCTGAGTTAAGAGCAATTTTTCTCCCATTCTCAGAAATGGGCCCACAATAAGCCATCAGTTTGCAGTAGGGGCAGGCAGGTATGATCATTCTGTTCTTATCTCCTTCCCAACTCCACTTCCACCTATCTCTAGTAGGCATGCTGGTATTTATTCATAGCTCAAAAGTAGGTATGTCATCGAAGGGGGCCAGTTAAGGAAAGAGGTAAGATAAAATTCTTACATAAATTTTTTTATTGACATAATATGACTTCTTGCTGTGTGCCTGGCTGATGCTTAAATTGAGGTAATATTGTGGGGTCTGCTCTTGGTACTGAACACATTCTCCTGATGGAACACTCCAGCTGGAACTTTCAGGACATAGGCAATACAATTCCTTCAGTTGATGGCTTCTCTCTTTAGCTCCTGGATTTTTCTGGTAACACATTCCCCATATTCTCTAGAGTTTTGACACACTTTCCATTTATTCCTCTTGGATAGGACTTTAAAGAGCTCTAGACTCACTCTCCCTTTCATTGGTTTACATCTGTGCCAAGGAAGCACTCATGTATATTTGACCTACCATTGAAAGGTGGTCCAGTTACTCCCTAGAAGTAGTCAAAACTCCCTGTTACTCTCCTGCCCAAATAACTCCCCAACTAATCTCTGTTACTTGCTTACTATTCTTCCTAAACTGCAGGGGATGTATTTCAAATTTTCTGTAAGTATATTTAAAAATTCATCTTTCTGTAAGTGATATGAAAGTAGTCTCCCTCTTCCATTCTTTTCCAAGAGATGAGGGAGTATGATGAGAATCATAGAGATAGTGGGTTTCTTTCAATAGGCTCTTTCAAAAATCCCATTGACAAAAAAATTTTTTTTATTTGCTAGTAACATTTTATATCCTAGATTTTGAGTCCAAGCTCCCTGAATGAGGGGCCCCAAAATGATGAAATAAATTCTCAACCTATTCCAAATGATCTGATCAGACTGTTCACTTAGATATGTAGTACATATCACATTTGGCACCTTCATAAATCTTCAATTTTAACATCCCATTATATGAATGTCAGTGAAGTCAGTATAGGTAGTCAAGAATAGTCTCATGTTTCATTTTAATAATTCTGGTTTCCAATTTAACTCGTAATTCCTAAAAGAACTTAGGAGTAAATATATAAAACTTGTCTTTCATTCATCAAAACTTTGCTGCTATCAATCTGAAATCCACAATTTTTATAACAATTATTTGTATTAATTTTGAAAATAAAATCTTTATTTCTTAGGAACATTTGATCAGTTTTTATTTCATGACTTGAGTTTTTTAAAGAAAATCAAACAAGGTTAAATGGTATGATGTCCACTTTCAGTGATAAAATAGAGTAAACCACCTTGAAGTTCTCCCAAAGTTTATTTCCTCTCATAATGAGGTTTCCTTCATATATCATGCCAACAAATGTTTCATTACTTCCAGGAAGTCTTCCCTAATCTTCTGGGCTGGTTATAACTCTTGTTGTATGCTCCCATAGTTCATTGTACTACTTTTTCAACCATATTCACATTTTATTGTAACTATTTAATTTTGACTGCTCCACTCTCCTGAAAAACACTAAGAGGAGACAGTTTGTCTGATTGTTTTAAAACCCTCCACTACCCCCTATAGTACAATGGGTAGAAGAGGGTAGTAGCTCAAAATACTTTTTAGGTAAGTGAATGAGTTTTGTGTATAATTTCTGAGAGCAGATAGTAGCATATACATTGAACAGCATCAGAAATTCTTGATGAAACCTTACAATCTGAGTATACTAGCATGGTATAGACCAAAATATTCTATGTTTTGATTCCACCAACACTTTGGCAAACTGTAATAGTGGCAGTGTTGAAAATTTGTACTTTCCTTTTCCACTAGGGAAGAACACCTGGTATGCTTTGTTTCTTAATGCTAAATCGAACCATGAGCCATCTTATTGACCTTCAACATCCTACTGTCACTCAACTATTGGAAGATCATTATAAACCATAACAACCTATGTCCTAGGAAATGCAACAAGAGTCACAAAAACATGGCATCTATCTAATTTATGATTTGGAATATATTGAGAGACATTTTGTAAGAATGGACTGCAATTTTAATAATGTCATCTAATGTGATTAAAGCTAAAGTTTCCCCTTAATGACCAATTAATTTCCTCACTTCTGTTATTCTTGTCTTGATGAATAAAATGATCCAATGCACTTTTAGTAGTTGTACATCATGGTTAGCAAAATACCTACATCTGTTTATTTCTCCACCCAACACTGTTAAATCCTAGACATTCTGGTTTGCATCTAAACAGTGGAATAACATGAATGTCTTTTCAAAACTGAACTGTGACACAAGTTCATTACCCTATATTACAGCTGATCTTTAAGAGACTTAAAGATCCTGTGAAAATTTATAAACCCATCAGAAGTTTAAGCAGTACCTTTTCTACTACAACTCTTTGGTTTTATATTATTTTGTTCTCCAAACTGCTCTTAAATATACTAATTTTACAGGAGGTAAATGGTTAAAGGACATCATTTTTATAATTTCAGAGATGATAGAATAGTTAAAATACAGATGAAGGTAAAGGATTTTTAATATTTTTTAAATAATAATATTGAAAGATGCTCAGGTACTAGTGAGGGAAACCTCTTCAAACCATGGCTCCTTGCTGACATAATTTAAATCACAGTACTCTGCATTTCTGTTATTTTCAGTATTAGTCCTCTTTACTTATTTGCATGACTAAAAGCTAAAAGTGCTATATTTTCAATCTAATGATTTTAATATTTTTCTGTCACCATAAAACTTTGGCCTATCTCAAGCATGAAGGTTTTTATGAAGGCTAAACCAACTATTCCATATATCTACATGTGCTTAAAAATAAATTCAACAAATAATAAATTTAAAAACTACATTTTTGTTTGTAGAGTTTACATTAACTATATAAGACACTAAGTAATTGGACCCAGAAATGAGTTTACAATTGCTCAGTAAGAATAAGTTCACAGTGGGCTACCTGGGTGGCTCAGTCAGTTAAGCATCTGCCTTCAGCTCAGGTCATGATCTCAGGGTCCTGGGATGAAGCCCTGTATTGGGGGTTGGGGGTTCCCTGCTCAGTGGGGGCCTGCTTCTCCTCTCCTCCCCACTAGTGCTCCCTGTTGCTACTTCTGTCTCTCTTTCTCAAATAAATAAAATCTTAAAAAAAATAAGTTCATAGCTTGTGTATGGAAGACTTTGAGATGAGATAAAATCAAGTAAGATAGAATTTGGCATCTTGCCTGAAGATGTGTTCCAAGTCAAAAAGAACTGATTTTACTGTTGCTAATGTTGAAGGTTCTTCTTTCTGGCTTTTAGTTTTATCCTCACATTTACTTAGGCTTTCAGTCTCCCACTGATTCTGCAATATTTTTCTAGTGAATCTCTTTTTTTCTTATGGTAAAGGGGGGAGGAGCAGGGGAAGAAGGAGAGAGAGAGTCTCAAGCAGACTCCACTCAGAGCCCTAAACCCAATACAGGGCTCAATGCCAGGACCTCAATATTATGACCTGAGCCAAAAATCAAGTTGAATGCTCAATTGACTGAGGCACACAGGTGCCCCAAACCATTCTCTAATTTTGATGAAGACCTAATCTTCAACTTTACTATAAATGATTCCACTTCTAAGACTATATAATCTCCATATGGATTTTCTGTAAGTTTTCCTAATAGCCAAAATGACCTACTTAGAATAAAGCATATTACGCCTATGTAATAATAACCCTCAGTCAAGCACTTTTTCTGAGTATCTATGATAAACCCAACCTATTCCTAATTAATTTCTTTTTTTAAGACTTTATTTGAGAGAGAGAGAGAAAGAGAGACAGAAAGAGATAAAATACAAGTGGGGGAGGGGCAGAAGGAAGGAGAAGCAGACTCCCCACTGAGCAGGGAGCCCAATATGGCACTTCAATCCCAAGACACCACGATTACAACATGAGCTGAAGACAGATGTTTAATGGCACCCCCACGTTTTTTATATATCTCTGTATCTTTTTATCTATAGCCACGTATAATACATATGCATTTTTCTACAAAACATTCTTTAGGTACATTATTTTTAAAATACCTTTTGTACTTTGCTCTCTTTTTACATAATCAAAACTTCATTTTCATACTTTGAGAAGTAGCTCATGTATTATTGTAATTTCGTTGCACACCATTATGTGATTAATCTATGGAGGGATTTTATAAGGACAGCTCTCTGCTTCAATCTACTTTCTTGCCACATAATATAAATACTGCTATTTTTCCTTTTAAGTATTGCAAGTCACATCCTCTCTGCACAATAATTCATATATACACACACACACACATACATACACACACACAAAATAGCATAGCTTAGGATGCTTTGAATTCATGATGGAATTAAGAAATATATTTGTATATATTAAGATTTGGGTTTGGAAATAATTTGCTAACTCATCTCAGACTGGATCCTATTGCTGATTTTATAAATAGTTCTGATTAAGAGTGTTGGAATTTATAAAATAAATGCTTTCATAGTGATAGAGTTCTAAACATACATACATACATATCTTCCAGAGAAACAAGTAATTGTTTGAGGTAAAGTGATTTTTTTCTGAATAGGAAATTACAAATTTCAGAAAATAACATATTTTTTAGAGGTTTTAAAATGATAGTTTTTTTTTAAGTGCTGCAGTGATAATGTACTTTGGCTTAAGTACAGTAATGGAATTAAAGGAAAGGATTAAAGGATTTCACATCTAAATGTGATGGATCAATGAGTAGAAGAGATAGGGCTGAAAAAATTTATTATTTTGTTTAGGATTGCACTTATCATCCTCCCATCATTGGTGAAGAATGTAATTTTTTTGCTTAGGAATCAAGATACCACATTATTACATCCAGTGTGTTCTATAAAATTTCCTTGGGATTAAATATTTATAATTCAGTTTATATGCTTCTGGAAGTCAAGATCACAGTGCAAAGACAGCTAAGTCCTATCAATTGACAGTATAACAAATAAACACACACACACACACACACACACACACAGACTTGCACAAACACACAAACCCAAAATAGAGGAAAATGCATATAAGGCTTCATTTCATTTTTTAAAATCATATGAAACAAAGAATATAGCAGGAATTTGTATAAAACAAATATATATTTATTATGGGATGGCATAAAGCAGGACCACTGAATATCGAGGATAAAGCAGGATCAGTAACCCAGGAGGGTTGAATGAAAAATGACTTTAAGCAGACATTACCAGGAAGAGAAAGGCTGAAACCAGATCTTGCATGATGTGTGAAATTCTGTAATTAGAATGTGATAATTCAAATTAGAATGGCAATAAATAAAATCTTTAAAAAAAAAAAAAAAAGGGACACCTGGGTGGCTCAGTTGGTTAAGAAGCTGCCTTCGGCTCAGGTCATGATCCCAGCGTCCTGGGATCGAGTCCCACATCGGGCTCCTTGCTCGGCGGGGAGCCTGCTTCTCCCTCTGCCTCCGTCTGCCAGTGCTCACTCTCTCTCTCTCTCTGACAAATAAATAAATAAAATCTTCAAATTAGAATGGCTATGGGATCTAGAGGAGTACTGATTGAAACTTATTCTTGAATAGCCACTGACTAGTTAAGTCTTCTTTGAAAAGTCACTTGTATGAATGTTTCCTCATCTGGAAGAATGAGATAATGTGAGTGACCTCTTAAATCCCTTTAATCCTAAATTGCAATAATCATACTGTATACTGTCTTTGCTTATCTCCTACCTCTACAATTAAATTTTGCTCATTTTTCACTGTAGAAATCCTGCTGAATCTGAAGGAGTCTTGTGCCTAAACATGTTAATTACAAGAGTATTTACCTTAAGGAATAACTTAAATTAAATAACCCATAGAAAGAAATTAGGCAAGTTTGTGTTGATCAACTCTAGAATATTGTCAATAATCTGAAAAGTGTAAATATTTTTTAAAAACTTTGTCTACAGGGACACCTGGGTGGCTCAGTTGGTTGGACAACTGCCTTCGGCTCAGGTCATGATCCCAGAGACCCGGGATCGAGTCCCGCATCAGGCTCCCAGCTCCACGGGGAGTCTGCTTCTCCCTCTGACCTTCTCCTCGCTCATGCTCTCTCACTGCCTCTCTCTCAAATAAATAAATAAAATCTTAAAAAAAAAAAAAAACTTTGTCTACAAAAAGAAGAAAAAGTTGAACATATATCCCAATTGCAGCTATGTAAATATTATTAATACATAAACTGAGATTAGAAGTAAGAGGATCCAAATATTAAAATTTTTGAAGTACTGAGATTATGGTTAATTTTTAAAATTTAATTTTTTTCAGTGTTCCAAAATTCATTGTTTATGCACCACACCCAGTGTTCCATGCAATACGTGCCCTCCTTAATACCCACCACCAGGCTCACCCAAACCCCTACCCACCTTCCCTCCCAAAGCCTCAGTTTGTTTCTCAGAGTCCACAGTCTCTCATGGTTTGCCTCCCCCTCTGACTTCCCCCAACTCACTTCTCCTCTCCATATCCCAATGTCTTCCATGGTATTCCTTATGTTCCACAAGTAAGTGAAACCATATGATAATTGGCTCTCTCTGCTTGACTTATTTCACTCAGCATAATCTTCTCCAGTCCTGTCCAGGTTGATACAAAAGTTGGGTATTCATTCTTTCTGATGGAGGCATAATACTCCATTGTATATATAGACCATATCTTCTTTATCCGTTCGTCTGTAGAAGGGCATCTTGGTTCTTTCCACAGTTTGATAACTGTGACCATTGCTGCTATGAACACTGGGGGTACATATGGCCCTTCTTTTCACTAAATCTGTATCTTTGGAGTAAATACCCAGTGGTGCAATTGCAGGGTCATAGGATAGCACTATTTTTAATTTCTTAAGGAATCTCCACACTGTTTTCCAAAGCAGCTGCACCAATTTGCATTTCCATCAACAGTGTAAGAGGGTTCCCCTTTCTCCACATCCTCTCCAACACTTGTTGCTTACTGTCATGTTGATTTTGGCCATTCTAACTGGTGTAAGATGATATCTCAATGTGGTTTTGATTTGGATCTCCCTGATGGCTAATGATGATGAACATTTTTTCATGTGTCTGTTAGCCATTTGTATGCCTTCTTTGGAGATATGTCTGTTCATGTCTTTGGCCATTTTTTGACGTGGTTATCTGTTTTGTGTGTGTTGAATTTGAGGAGTTCTTTACAGATCTTGGATATCACCCCTTTGTCTGTAGTGTCATTTGCAAATATCTTCTCCCATTCCATGAGTTGCCTCTTTGTTTTGTTGACTGTTTCCTTTGCTGTGCAGAAACTTTTGATCTTGAAGAAGTCCCAAAAGTTCATTTTCCCTTTTGTTTCCTTTGCTTTGGAGACAAGATCTTTGGAGATAAGTTGCTGTGGCCGATGTCGAAGAAGTTTCTGCCTATGTTCTCCTCTAGGATTCTGATGGATTCCTGCCTCATGTTGAGATCTTTTATCCATTTTGAGTTTATCTTAGTGTATGGTGTAAGAGAATGGTCGAGTTTCATTCTTCTATACATAGCTGTCTAGTTTTCCCAGTACCATTTATTGAAGAGATTGTCTTTTTTTCCACTATATATTTTTTCCTGATTTGTCGAAGACTATTTGACCATAGAGTTGAAGATCCATATCTGGGCTCTCTACTTTGTTCTGCTGGTCTATGTGTCTGTTTTTGTGCCAGTACCATGCTGTCTTGGTGATCACAGCTTTGTAGTAAATGAAATCACACAATGTGATGCCCCCAGTTTTTTTATTTTTTTATTTTTAGACATTTCCTTAGCAATTCAGGGTCTCTTCTGGTTCCATACAAATTTCATGATTGTTCCAGCTCTTTGAAAAATGCCAGTGGAATTTTGATCAGAATGGCATTGAAAGTATATATTGCTCTAGGCAATATAGACATTTTAACATGTTTATTCTTCTGATCCATGAGCATGGAATGCTCTTCCATCTTTTTGTGTCTTCTTCAGTTTCTTTCATGAGTGTTCTGTAGTTCCTCAAATACAGATCCTTTACCTCTTTGGTTAAGTTTATTCCCAGATGTCTTATGGTTCTTGGTGCAATAGTAAATGGAACTGATTCTCTAATTTCCCTCTCTATATTTTCATTATTAGTGTATAAGAAAGCAAATGATTTCTGTACATTGATTTTATATCCTGTCACATTACTGAACTGCTGTATGAGTTTTAGCAGTTTGGGGGTGGGGTCTTTTGGGTTTTCCATATAAAGTATCATGTCATCTGTGAAGAGAGAGTTTGACTTCTTCTTTGCCAATTTGAATGCCTTTCATTTCTTTTTGTTGTCTGATTGCTGTTGCTAGGACTTCTAGTACTATGTTGAACAACAGTGCCAAGAGTGGACATCCTTGTGGTGTTCCTGATCTCAAAGGGAAGGCTGTCAGCTTTTCCCCACTGAGGATGATATTCACTGTGGGCTTTTCATAGATAGATTTTATGAAGTTGAGGAATGAGAGGACAACCACCAAAGGCTCCCCGTAGAACTGTAAAACCCAAATATCAAGGGACAACAATATATTAAGCTCTCAATATTGCCCTAAAACCTGTATATTTAATAGATACAATTTTAATTTTTAATTAGTTCTCACTATTCTTATTCTTTTAATTTTTTTTTAACCTACTTACCATTACAGTAAGAGGTTTAATACAACAGATTCCATAATGGCCTCTTAACTTGAACTTTTTCCACACATACACCTGTATTTTTCTTTTTCTTTTCTATTTTTTTAAATATACATATAGATGTAAGCTTCAAGGAAATCCTCTTTCCCTAATCAATACTACCCTTACATATAAACCAGTTTTAATCTCCCTTTATCTCTGGAAAGTTGAGTCCTTTAACAAAGATATCAAGATACACCCAGGAAGAATAAAAATAACCTTCCTCACTCACATCGAGGATTTATAACCACCCTCCCATCTTTTTCTTCTGTCATATTTCTGTGTATTTGTTTTTCTTCTGGTGTTATATAAATTTTATCCTTGAGGTTCATTTTGGATGTGTTCCTTTTTTTTCTTGTCATTTGCTTTTTTTGGTCTTTTTGTTTGTCTGCTTTTGTTTGTATACCTTATAAATCTTACCTTTGGGGCCCATTCTGGATGGGTTTTCTCTCTTTTTTTTTCCCTCCCTTTCTTTCTCTCTTTTTTCCCTTTTCTTTCTTTTTGGTGTGACTTCTGATTGCTCAGAAGCCTTCCAAGGTGCACCTTGCTTGGATCATGGTTGATATATTCAGCTATACATCCCCTCAACCACCTCTACCAAAATGACTTGGAGGAGGAACAGCCAACAGAGGAAAAATTCAGAGACTGTGCCCTCTCCATCAGAACTATTGGATATGGAAATAAACAGTATGTCAGAAAGGGAATTCAGGGTAACAATTATTCAGGCAATGGTTAGGTTGAAGAAAACCATTAGTGACAACATAGAATCTCTAAGAGCAGAAGTGAAAGCTGCCCAGGAAGAAATTAAAAATGCTATCAATGAGATCCAATCTAATCTAAATACTCTAACAGCTAGGGTAACTGAAGCAGAAGATAGAATTAGTGATCTAGAGAACAAACTGATAGAGAAAAAGGATCAGGAAGAGGTATGGAAGAAGCCATGAAAACAGAATTAGGTAAATAAATGACACCATGAAATATTCCAATGCCAGAATTATTGGGATCCTTGAGAGGGTGGAGAAAGGGATAAGACTAGAAGATACAGTTGAACAAATTCTTGATGAACATATTCCAAGTCTGGGGGATGGAACCAGTGCTTGTGTCCTAGAGGTAGAAAAAGCACCCCACAAGATCAACGAATTAGAAACAACTTGAGACATTTGATTATGAGATTGACAAATCATAATTTTAGACAAGAGCTTCTGAGAGCAACTAGGGGGAAGAGATTCCTTATGTACAGAGGAAGGTCCATCAGAATAATGTCAGGCCTGCCCACAGAAGCCTGGCAAACCAGAAAGGGCTGGCAAGACATATTCAGGGCACTAAATGAGAAGAACATGCAGCCAAGAAAACTTTATCCAACAAGGTTGACATTCAAAATGGATGGAGAAATAAAGAGTTTCCAAGACTGGCAAGGTTTAAAAGAGTATGTGACACCAAGTGGCACTACAGGAAATATTAAGGGGGGGTTCTATAAGAAGAAAGAACCCAAGAGCGACATGGAAGAGATATTTAGATACAATCTACAGAAACAAGGACTCCACAGGCAGAATGATGTCAATAAAAACGTATCTTTCAATAATCACTCTCAATATGAATGGCCTAAATGCTCCCATAGAATGACACAGGGTTGCAGACTGGATAAAATGATAGGAACTGTCCATATGCTGTCTATAAGAGACCCATTTGGAACCTAAAGATACATCCAGACCAAAAGTGAAGGGATGAAGAAGCATCTTTCATGCCAATGGCCCTCAAAATAAAGCTGGGGTAGCAATTCTCATATCAGATAAATTAAACTTTAAACTAAAGTCTGTAGTCAGATAAAGAAGGACACTACATCATTCTTAAAGGGTCTATCCACCAAGAAGATCTAACAATTGTAAATATTATGCCCCCCCCCCATACAGGAACAGCCTGTAAGTACATAAGACAACAATTAAGATAATGAGTCATATTGATATGAATATATTAATAGTAGGGGATCTTAACATGCCACTCTCAGTAATAGCCAGATCATCCAAGCATAAAACCAATAAAGAAACAAGAGCACTGAATGACACATTGGACCAGATGGACCATATATATATATATATACATATATATATACAGAACATTCCACCCTAAAACATACTCATTCTTCCCAAGTGCATATGGAACTTTTTCCAGAATAGACCACATACTGGGTCACAAATCAGGGCTCAACCAATACCAAAAGATTAAGATTATTCCCTGCAGAGTCTCAGACCACAATGCTTTAAAACTGGAATTGAACCACAAGAAAAAGTTTGGAAAGAATTCAAACACTTGGAAGCTAAAGATCATCCTGCTTAAGAATATTTGGATCAACCAGGAAATCAAAGAAGTACTTCAACAATTCATGGAAACCAATGAGAATAAAGATAGATCAGTCCAAAACCTATGGGGTATGGCAAAGGCGGTCCTAAGGAGGAAATATATAGCCATCCAAGCCTCACTCAAAAAAAACCTGAAAAATCCAGAATACACCAGCTCTCTTTACATCTTAAACAACTGGAGAATCAACAAATTAAACCGACCCCACACACAAGGAGGGAAATAATCAAATTAGAGCAGAGATCAATGAGATAGAAACTAGAGATACAGTAGAACACATCAATGAAACTAGAAGCTGGGTTTTTGAAAGAATCAACAAGATCAATAAACCACTGGTCAAATTAATCCAAAAGAAAAGAGAGAGGACCCAAAATAATAAAATTATGAAAGAAAAGGGAGAGATCATGATTAACACGAAGGAGATAGAAACAATCGTCAGAAATTATTATCAACAACTATATGCCAATAAGTTAAGCAACCTAGATGAAATGTATGCATTCCTGGAAACCTATGAACTTCCAAAACTGAATCAGAAAGAAACTGAAAACCTGAATAGACCAATATCTAGGAACGAGATTGAAGCAATGATCTAAAACCTCCCAACAAAACAAGAGCCTGAGACCTGATGGATTCCCTGGAGAATTCTACCAAGCATTCAAAGAAGAAATACTACCTATTCTCCTGAAGCTGTTTCAAAAAATAGAAACAAAAGGAAAGCTTCCAGACTCTTTTTATGAAGCCAGCATTACCCTGATCAAAAAGGAGGATTTGAGACCAATATTCCTGATGAATATGGATGCCAAGATTCTCAACAAGATCTTAGCTAATAGGATCCAAGGGTACATTAAAAAGATTATCTACCATGACCAGGTGGGTTTTATCCATGGGATGCAAGGGTGGTTCAACATTTGCAAATCAATCGGTGATAGAACACATCAATAAGAGAAGAGAGAAGAACCACATGGTCCTCTCAATTGATGTAGAAAAGGCCTTTGACAAGATACAGCATCTGTTCCTGATTAAAACGCTTCAAAGTATAGGGATTATGGTTATTTTTATAGTTCTTTGGATTTGTATTAATGTTTCATTCTTATACAATAATGTGTGTGATAATGCTAATTAGTCTTATCCATATATTTTTTAAAGATTCATTTATTTATTTTAGAAAGAGAGTTTACTAGCAGGCGGGGTGGAGGGAGAGCGAGAGAAAATCACAAGCAGGTTCCATGCATAGCATGGAGCCAGCTGTTGGGCTCATCCCTTGACCCTGAGATCATGATCTGAACAGAAACCAAGAGTTGGATGCCTAACCAACTGTGCCACCCATGTGCCCCTCTTATCCAAATGTTAAGACTTCACTTAGATAACTCCTCCTGAATAATAATAAATCTTCCAACACAAAGAAGCGGAAAAATATTTCATGCTCATGGATTGGAGAACAAATATTGTTAAAGTGTCTGTTTTACTCTGAGCAATCTACACAGTCTTTGCAATCCCTATCAAAACACCATCAACTTTTTTCACAGAAGTGAAACACATAATCCTAAAATTTGTGTGGAACCAGAAAAGACCCTGAATAACCAGAGGAATGTTGAAAAAGAAAACCAAAACTGATGGCATCACATTTCCAGGCTTCAAGCTCTATTACAAATCTTTAATCATCAAGACAGTTTGGTACTAGCACAAAAACAGACACCTAGATCAATGAACAGAAGAGAGGACTCAGAAATGGACCCTTAACAATACAGTCAACTAGTCTTCAGTTTGTGTTCAATAAATTCATTCAATTCAATTAGCAGGGCTGTATGCCATAGAATAAAGCAGAGTTAAAATTGATCTATTAAATATATATTTATTGAGAGTCAGATCCTGCTTGAGATGGGAATATAGCAGTAATAATATAAAAAAAGTTTATGTAAAACAGAACCTTTCAGTGTGTCTCATCTGTCTCATCTCAACAATGAGAAGGCTGGCTAAAGAGTGAGTAAGAAACAGAGGTAGTATATAAGGTTTGAAGAGTCCAGAGGATACAAGGCCTTCAAGGTCTTTGTAAAGAGTCTGGATTTTTATTCTAGGTAGCATGGGATTTTGAGCAGGGAAGGAATATGCATTTATTGGAATTTTTAAAAGTAATTTTGCTGTTTGGAGCTATGCTTAAAGGGGATAAGAGTGGGCAAAGAAAGTAAGATCATAAAGGATTTTAATAGAAAATGGTGCCATAAATTTTTATGGCAAAGTTATCAGATGGTAGGGTGAGTCTGCTCTCTTCCAATTTTAGGTTGTACACACAGCTAATATTGGTTACTTAGAGGTTTTATATCCAGGTGAGGTTTTGAACTATCCTGGCTTCTGTGTCTACTTGTTAAAATCCTGACAGTTACTAGATCTCTGCTAAAATCCTTATATTAAAGAAGTCTTAGTCTATCCAGAACTGGTTAGTGTTTTCATTTTCTTCCTTTTCTTCCTTATTCAGATACAACATATATTCACCACTTTTTATTTTCTATTTACTAGTTCTTAGGTAAGCCATGTATAGTACATCAAGTGTTCTAATTTACAAATGAGAAACTAAATTAAAGAATCTTTTTAATTCATCAAACAGCACAAAGAGGGTGGGAAGAGAAAAGTGAAATGAATCCATGTTTTTCATCTACAATTATGCTATGTAGTATTAAAACAATCATTTATTTACTATCTCATGAATCTGTACAAAAGCTTTATTAAGTAATAGTTATTTCCCTAATTTATAGATGAAAACATGTACACAATAATTTAACTAATATTTTCAATATTACTCAGCTATGAAATTTGAGACTGAAAATGTAAACTTTTAAATTTTTTTTAAATTTAAGCTTTAGCCTGCTTCAAAGCTGCTTAATTCAAATTCCTCACCCAGATTTCAATGTTTTAATTTTTTTTTATTGAAGTGTAGTTGACGTACAGTGCTGCATTTTTTTCAGGTATACAACATAGTGATTCTAATTGATATACTTCACAAAGTGATCGCCACGGTAAATCTTGCTACAATCTGTCACCATGCAAATGTGTTACCTACTATTAACTATGTTTCCTATGCTGTACATTGTATCCTCATGTCTTACTTATTTTGTAACTGGAAGTTTGTACCTTTTAATTCCCTTCCATTATTTTGCCCATCCCCCTTACCCACGACCACATTCTAACAACCACCAGATTATTCTCTGTATCATGAGTGTGTTTCTTTTTTGTTTGTTCATTTGTTGTTGTTGTTGTTTTAGATTCTACATGTAAGTGAAATCATCTGGTATTTGTCTTTCTCTGACTTGTTTCAGTTAGAATAATACCCTCCAGGTACATTCATGTTGACACAAGTGGCAAACTTTGTCTATTCTTTTTTTACGGAAGAGTAATATTTCATTTTGTGTGTGTGTACCTATGCCACATCCTCTTTATCCGTTCATCTATTGATGATCACTTAGGTTAATTCCATATCTTAGCAATTGTAAATAATGCTACAGTGAACATAGTGGTGCACATATAATTTTGAAGCAGTGTTTTTGGAAATTCCACAGAGTGAAATTGCTGGATCATATGGTAGTGCTATTTTTAATTTGATGAGGAAACTTCCTACTATTTTTTTCATGGCTGCAACACTTTTTATTCCTACCAACCATGTATAAGAGTTCCCTTTTCCTACATCCTCACTAACACTTGTTGAAAATAGTCATTCTCCGGACAAATATGAGGTGATATTTTACTGGGGTTTTAATTTGCATTTTCCTGATGATTATTAATGTTGAACATGTTTTACTGTAGTCTAATTTTTAGCCATTCATATGTCTTCTTTAGAGAAATGTCTGCTCAGTCTTCTGCTCGCTTTTAAATTGGATTGATTTTTTTTTATATTAAAGTTATATGAGTTCTTTATATATTTTGGTATTAGCCTCTTATCAGATATATGATTTACAAATGTCTTCTCCCATTCAGTAAGTTGCCTTTTTGTTTCGTTGAGACAGAAACTTTTTAGTTTGATTTGCTCCTTTTTACTTTTGTTGCCCTTGCCTGAGATAAATCCAAAAATATTGCCCAGACTGATGTCTAGGAGCTTACTGCTTACATTTTATTCCAAGAGTTTTATGGCATCCAGTTTTACACTTGCATCTTTAATCCATTTTATTTTCATATATGCTGTGAGAAAGTGGTCCAGTTTATTGAAGAGGCTGTCTTTTCCCTACTGTATGTTCTTACTTCCTTTGTCAAAGATTGACTCTATAAGCATGGGTTTATTTCTGGACTTCATGCTGTTCCACTGATCTATGTGTCTGATTTTTGTGCTAGTACCATACTGTTTGATTGCTATAGCTTTGTAATATAGATTGAAACAAACAAACAAGAAAAAACATGATACCTCTAGCTTTGTTCTTTCTCAAAATTACTTTGGCTATTTGGGGTCTTTGTGGTTTCATACAAGTTTTAGGATTATTTCTTGTAGCTCTGTGAATGTTGCTATGTTATTTTAATGGGATGTTGAATGTATGAATGCTTAAAGAAGTATGAACATTTTAGCAATATTCTCCTAATCCATGAGTGTGTTATATCTTTCCATTTATTTGTGTTGTCTTCATTTTTTTTTTTCATCAATGTCTGAAAGTTTTAAGAGTCTTTTACCTTCTGGTTAAATTTCTTCCTAGGCATTTTATTTTTTATGTGATTGTAAATGAGATTGTTTCCTTGATTTCTCTTTCTGATAGCTCATTATTGGTGTAGAGAAGTGTGACAGATGTATTTACTTTTGCATCCTGAAAATTTACTGAATTCTTTTATTCTAATAGTTTTTTGATGCCATCTTCAGGGTTTCTTACATGTGGTATCATGTCATCTGCAAAATAGGAACAGTTTTACTTCTTTTCTAATTTGGATTTCTTTTACTTCTTTTTCTTGTCTGATTGTTATTGTTGTCTTCTAATACTATGTTCAATGAAAGTGACAAAAATGAGCATCCTTGTGTTTTTCCTGATCTTAAAGGAAAGCTTTTAGCTTTTCACTACTGAGTATAATATTAGCTGTGGATTTGTCATAAGTAGCTTTTATTATGTTGAGGTGTGTTCCCTGTATATCAACCTCACTGAGAGTTTTTAATCATAAATGGTATGTTAAGATGTTATCAAAATCTTTTCTACATCTCAGATGATCATGATTTTTATTTTCGTGTTGCTAATGTAATATAGCACATGGATTGATTTGCGTGTATTGAACCATCCTCCCATCCCTGGAATAAATCCCATTCAATCATGGTATATGATCCTTCCAGTGTGTTGTTGAATTCAGTTGGTTAATATTTTGTTGAAGATTTTTGCATTAATATTTATCAAGGATACTGGCCTGTAGTTTTCTATTTTTGTGTTATCTTTGTCTAGTTTTGGCGTTGGGAGGTACTGCTGACCTCATAGAATGAATTTGGAAGCATTCCTTTCTTTTTAGGTTTGGAATAGCTTGAGAAGGATAGATATTGACACTTCTTCAAATGTTTATAGAGAATTCACCCATGAAGCTGTTTGGTCCTGGATTTTTGTTTTTTGGGGAGTATTTTGATTAGTAATTTAATTTCATTTTTAGAAATTTCTCTGTTCAGATTTTCTATTTCTTCTTGATTTAGTCTTGGAAAATTGAATGTTTCTAGGAATGTATCTATTTCTATGTTATCCAATTCGTTGGAATATAATTGTTCATAGCAGTCTCTTTTAATCCTTTGTGTTTTCATGGTACCAGTTATAACTTCTTCTTTCATTTCATTTTTACTTATTTGGGCTTTTTTTTTCCATTGTTGCATCTGACTAAAGCTTTATCAATTTTGTTTATCTTTTGGAAAAAAGCTCTTATTTTTATTAATATGTTCTATTGGTTTTTGGTCTCTATTTCATTTATTTCTCTTGTGATCCTTATTATTTTCCTTATCCTACCAACTTTGGGCTTGTTTATTCTTCTTTTTCTAGTTCTTTTAGATGTAAGTTTAGATTGTTTGATACCTTTTCTTGTTTCTTGAGGTGAACCTTTATAAACTTCCCCCTTAGAACTGCTTTCGGATTATTTTGTTTCCATTTTCATTTGTCTCAAGGTATTTTTTATTTGTCCTTTGATTCCTTTTTGATTCATTGGTTGTTTAGTAGCATTTTGTTTAGTCTTCTATGTTTTTTCCAGTTTTCTTCTTTATGTTTATATTTTTCCAGTTTTCTTCTTGTAATTGATTTTTTTCCCAGTGCAATTTTTTAAAATTATTTATTCAAACTCAATTTAGTAAACAAATACTGTATATTTCAGGAGTATAGCTTAGTGATTTATCAGTTGCATACAACACCCAGTGCTCATTACAAGTGCCCTCCTTAATGCCTATTACCCAGTTACCCCATTCCCCCCACCCACCTCCCCTCCAGCAATGCTCAGTTTGTTTCCTGGTTATAATTGACTTCTAGTTTCACACTGTTTTGGTTGGTAAAGATGCTTAATAGGATTTCAGTCTTCTTAAATTTATTGAGACTTGTTTTGTGACCTAATATGTGATCTTTCTTGGAGAATGTCCCATGTGAACTTTAGAAGAATGCATTCTGGTGCTTTTGGATGAAATATTCTGTATGTCTATCAAGTTTAAGGTTATTTCTTTGTTCAATTTCTGTCTGGATGATCTATCCTTTGATGTAAGTGGGGTGTTAAAAGTTCCCTACTATTATTACTGACATCCTCTCCTTTTTTCACACACACACACACACACACACACACACACACACACACACACCCCTCTCTGTGTTGGCTGCATGGATAGTTACTAGCATTTTATCCGCTTGTTGGATTGACCTCTTTATCATTACATAATGCCTTTCTTTGTCTCTTGTTACAATCTTTATTTTAAAATCTATTTTGCCTGATGTAAGAACTGCTACTCTAACTTCCTTTTTGTTTCTATTTGTATGGTATATATTTTCCTACCCCTTTATTTTCAGTGTGAGCATTTTAGATCTGAAGTAAGTCTCTTGTAGACAGCATATAAATGGTTCTTTTTTAAAAATCCAATCAGTTTAGACAAAAAACTATGTCTTTTGATTGGAGCAGTTAGCCTATTTACATTTAAAGTAATTATTGATATATATGTATTTATTGCCATTGTATTTTGTTATTTGTTCTCTGGTTGTTTTTGTTGTTCTTGTCTCTTTCTTCTTCTCTTCTCAAAGTGGTTTGATGACTTTCTTTAGTGTTATGCTTGGATTCCTTTCTCTTTACTTTTTGTGTATTTAGTACAAGCTTTTGATTTGTGGTTGGCTATCATTAGTTTAATATATGATATTTTATATGCATAGCAGTCTATATTTAATTGTTGGTTACTTGAAACACATTCTTAAAGCACTAAATTTTTACCCCCAACCAATGTTTTACGTTTTTGATATCATATTTCACATTTTATTGTTTTCCGTATCCCTTGACTAGTTATTATAGATCCAGATGAGTTTACTACTTTTTTCTTTTAACCTTCATACTAGCTATGTAGGTGATTGATCCACTACCTTGGCTACATGATTAACCCTTATGAGTGAGATTTTTTTTCATAATTTTCTTATTCCTAGTTGTGATATTTTCTTTTCCAAATAAAGAGTATCTTTCAAATTTCTTGTGAAGACATTTGGTGTTGATGAATTCCCTTCTGACTCTGGTGAGCAGAGCAGTCCCCCAGCCCATCTGGCTGAGAGGTCCAGCTGTGACTGTCACGGTT
Organism: Mellivora capensis; assembly: GCA_004024625.1. Classification (NCBI taxonomy): domain Eukaryota; kingdom Metazoa; phylum Chordata; class Mammalia; order Carnivora; family Mustelidae; genus Mellivora; species Mellivora capensis. Next base: position 27,471 of record PISX010021545.1, read on the forward strand.
ATGCAGGTGTGCATGGTTGTCCCTGGTACAGCAGACTGCCAGGCCTGTCTGTGAAATCTGCATGTATGCTGGTGGGTGGGGCAAGTCTCTGACGTAGCTTGCAATGAAGTCTGGTTTTAACTGTTGTAGACGTTTGGGTATAGTCCCCCAGGGTAGGGACACTTGGAGGGGCTTCAGTGCCAACTGAGGAGATCTACCAGATGTGGTGGGTCAGTGTCTTCCAAGTGTTCCCACTTGGTGTGATGGTATGGGGAGTCTCTTGGGAGGATCTCTGAGCTGGTCAGGTCCATAGGGGAATGTGGAGTGGGGTGAATGGTGCTAGCATAATAAGTGCATAAAGTCAGAACTTGTTCTTGCTGACATCAGGCCAGCTAAGTATAAGGTGAGTGGAAAAAAACAACCAAACAAACAACAACAAAACAGGATGACTGCAAAACTTCTGTCACCAGAAAATATTCCAAAAACATTTTCCCCTCTGAAACACTCCCTAAAGTTAATCAGTGAATTTTCTTTGTGTGTGTAACCCAGACAGTTTTAAACTGCTGCATCTGTGCTGGGACTCAGAGTAAGTGAGACTATGTATGCAACTTTTAAGAGAAGAGTCATGGTTTCCTTCTAACACCTGGCTGTCATAAACAGAAGCCTTATTGGTTGTCAGAGCCAGACATTATGACCGCTTGTCTTCCTAGTACAAATCCCCAGGCTGTAGAGTCTGAAGTGGGGCTCAGACTCCTTGTTCCTAAGGGAGGGCCTCTATATTAGGAAATCCCTCCTGCTATGGGTCACTGTGGCAGGGATATGAGTCCTAACAAAACTGCCTCTCCTCCTCTGCTACCTGTCTTGATGTGGCTTTTTCTTTATATCCTTTTTTGTTTATGATTTGTTTATGCAACTCAATGGTAAGTGCTCAAGTAGTGATTTTCTTTGTTTCCTGTCAATTTGTAGGGTCCAAGTGCCTTAGTATCCAACCCCAAATCATTCCAAATCATAGAGGTAAGAAAAAAATGCAAATATACATGTATGTTTGTCTAGTTTATGTGTAAAAAGGTATACTACAGTTACATTTTTAATCACTGAAATATTAAACTATAAACTATAGTTATATCAATTATATCAACATCCTTTGTTTTGGACATTCGTACATTGGGTGGACATGAATACAAAAATGGGTATGTGGAATAAGATGCTGTTGAGCTCTTCTGTTTGAATCATCATAAAATTATACACAATTACTATTAAGGAAATTTATAGTGAAGTCTACAAGTTTGTTTTACCTTTTAGGCTTTCACATTAGGTACCCTCCTAGGACCTGTCTGGACTAGAGAATACATAAAAGCTCATGCTCAGATTCAATTATCCCAAAATGTATTTGAAAGTATACAGGTTAGAGAAAACGTATTTGGTAAATGTATCTTAATTCTCTATCTCCCAGCTACTGATTTTTTATTTCACTTTTTTTTTTTGCCATTGACTATTTACCAAAATCTTAGGTACTAACAATATGCTGCTAATTTTCTAATTTTCCAATACCCAAGAATTAAATTAGGACTCCCATAAAAACTCCCAGGCTATAATTGAACATTTGGAATTCATGAAGTGAAATCCTGATGTCTCAGTAAATCTAGTGTATATGCAGGCTGCCTCTCAATGAGTTTGGAAGTGATTCTGGGCATTGTTCATACAATATAATATTGTTGTTAATAGGGCAATATGATTTCAAGAGAAACAGATCAATGGATCAAATTAAATGTCTCATGTTTGTCTTCAAAGAGAAAATTTTGTGTAGGGATAATAATGTACCATCCCTATTAAAATATTATCAATTTATTTAAAATAAACAAATCTTTCCTTCCTTAGAAGATCAAATGGCCTAGAAATACATAGTAGCTCACAATTGCTCAGTAATGTGTGGAATTTATGTCCTCTCTCATGTGAAGTTTCTATGATTTTTTACTTCTCCTTGAAATTGTTGAAGGAAATGGCATTTGTGTGATTATCTTTGAGGTAACTATTAATGAGCAAAACCAGCCAGTAAGGTCCATCAATTATAAAATTATAAAAAATAGTCTTGATAAGACACTACAAGAATATATATAGCTAAACTCTTTTGGTTCAATATCCTTTTCTACTTGCTTACCAAAATGTCATATGATGTTGAAGGCAGAAACTGGAGTCATGCAACAACCTGAAGTAAAACAAAACAAAAATCACCAAAAATTGTCAATAAACCATCAGGGCAAGAAGAGGCAAAGACGCATTCCCCTAGATGTTTCATAAGAAACATGGCCCAACCAACATCTCAATTTCAGACTTTTAGACCTAGATCTGTGAAAAACAAATTTCTGTTCTAAGCAACCCAATTTGTGATACCTTGTTACAACATCCCTGGGAAACTAATTCAGCCCCTTCAAGTATAACCTAGAAAACTTTCTTCTATCTTTTTTTCTATTAAAGTGTTACCAAGCAAAATTCCCAGAATCATCTAATGTATGAGAATTATTTTGGAATTTAGTATAAAATGAAGAAAGGACATTTTCTTTACTGAAAATGAGAAATTCACATCTGAAATGATGAATCAGAAAAACTGTAAAATTTGAGATTAACATTTTCATTTTCTCATATATATATGTATGTGTAAGTTACATTAAATATGAATGAGAAAAAATATAAATAAATCCTTTCAATGTATTGGGAGCACATCAAATTTAATTGTATAATGGACATTGCTTGCAAGACTTTTCAATTATCAAGTAAAACCCAGTTATTACAAAGTCAATCATTTGAAAAACTGTAATCAAGAACCAGAAAATAAAGGAACCAACCACCAAAATCCTTTTTAATTGTTCTCATTTAAAACCACATGTGCTTTTCAAAATATTGCTTTCATGTTTGAGAAACTAATTATAAAATATATCAGAGTACATCTAACTGCAAGTTCCACTTCTCCAAGCAGAATATGGCTATTATAATTACCATCAGATAGTGGAAAAAATAATTTCCTGCCATCAATAGTATAGTTCCTCTATTAGAGCCAAAGATAATGAAATTAGAGGATACGTAATTTTTTTAAAGAATATGATTGCATTCAGGATGCAAGTGACCACATTATTTACAGGATTACACACACACACACACACACATACACACAAACACCTGCTCTCTTCTTTTCTACATTAGGCACGTGGACCTTAATAAGAGCATATTGCCCACCAATATTATCATAATTTTCTCTTAAAGTTATATGCCATAACTTCTGGTAATTAAACTAATTCAGTGAAACATTGTTAAATAAATTATTTAAAAAACAAATTATCCCAATTTTCTCTCATCCCCTCAAAACTTATAACAAGAAGCATTCATATTGATTATGTAATAAAAAAATTAGATTATTTATGAACACAATTGCAAAATGGAAGTGAATGTGCCATCTTGCATTTAATATTTTGAAGTTTCTACAATAACTTTAAAAACAAAAGATCAATTTATTTTTCATTCAGTGCCAGGCACTGAGGATAGGTTTTATATTATCACACTTTTTTTTTAATGTATGAAGTTTAACATTCACTTTAGAAGTTATTTCAGAAGTGAAGATGTATTGCTAAAATGGCATATATCTAGTAGGCACATGCAATCATACCCTACTTGCATGTAAGATGCGTGTAAATAAACTGGAAGAATGCACATGATTGAAAACTAAGACCATTAGTTAACCCTATATCCTATTAAATGGCTCCTATTCCTATGTCAGGAATGCATGTTAAAAAATAATAATAATAATAAAACAAACAAACAAAAACACAATTAGTAGGCTTCAGGTTGTATAATCTACATCCCACCATAATCTGCACACAGTCTGTTAAAAGTGTGCTGTCTCTTGCCTAAAAGTTGAAGGGTCTTAAGATTAGTCATCCTAAAAGCCTTCTGGGGGCACCTGGGTGGTGCAGTCTGTTAAGCGCTGACTCTTGGATTCAGCTCAGGTCATGTACTTTTGGTTGTTAGGTAAGAGCCTACCATGGTGTTCCACACTCAGTGCAAGGTTGACTTGGGATTTTCTCTCTCCCTCTGCCCCTCTCACTCATTCTCTCTCTCTCTCCCTCCTTTCTCCCTTTCTCTATGATATAAATAAATCTTTAAAAAAATAAATAAAAGGGGGGGAGGAGTCAAGATGGCGGAGAAGTAGCAGGCTGAGACTACATCAGGTAGCAGGAGATCAGCTAGATAGCTTATCAAACCATTGCGAACACCTACAAATCCAACGGGAGATCGAAGAGAGGAAGAATAGCAATTCTGGAAACAGAAAATCGGCCACTTTCTGAAAGGTAGGACTGGCAGAGAAGTGATTCGAAAGCGACGGGAAGATAGACCACGGGTTTTGTTAACTGTTTCCTTAGCTGGGCAAAAGCTTTTAATCTTGATGAAATCCCAGTAGTTCATTTTTGCCCTTGCTTCCCTTGCCTTTGGCGATGTTCCTAGGAAGATGTTGCTGTGGCTGAGGTCAAAGAGGTTGCTGCCTGTGTTCTCCTCAAGGATTTTGATGGATTCCTTTCTCACATTGAAGTCCTTGATCCATTTTGAATGTATTTTCGTGTGTGGTGTAAGGAAATGGTCCAACTTCATTTTTTGGCAAGTGGCTGTCCAATTTTCCCAACACCATTTATTGAAGAGGCTGTCTTTTTTCCATTGGACATTCTTTCCTGCTTTGTCGAAGATTAGTTGACCATAGAGTTGAGGGGCTATTTCTGGGCTCTCTATTCTGTTCCACTGATCTATGTGTCTGTTTTTGTGCCAGTACTATACTGTCTTGATGATGACAGCTTTGTAATAGAGCTTGAAGTCCGGAATCATGATGCCACCAACTTTGGCTTTCTTTTTCAATATTCCTTTGGCTATTCGAGGTCTTTTCTGGTTCCATATAAATTTTAGGATTATTTGTTCCATTTCTTTGAAAAAAATGGGTGGGATTTTGATAGGGATTACATTAAATGTGTAGATTGCTTTAGGTAGCATAGACATTTTCACAATATTTGTTCTTCCAATCCAGGA
>PISX010021546.1:0-10808 GCA_004024625.1 Mellivora capensis
TGTCTTCTTCAATTTCTTTCATGAGTGTTCTGTAGTTCCTCGAGTACAGATCCTTTACCTCTTTGGTTAGGTTTATTCCCAGGTATCTTATGGTTCTTGGTGCTACAGTAAATGGAATCGATTCTCTAATTTCCCTTTCTGTATTTTCATTGTTAGTGTATAAGAAAGCCACTGATTTCTGTACATTGACTTTGTATCCTGCCACGTTACTGAATGGCTGTATGAGTTCTAATAGTTTGGGGGTGGAGTCTTTTGGGTTTTCCATATAAAGTATCATGTCATCTGCGAAGAGAGAGAATGGCTATCAGACACATGAAAAAATGTTCATCATCACTAGCCATCAGGGAGATTCAAATTAAAACCACATTGAGATACCACCTCATACCAGTTAGAATGGCCAAAATTAGCAAGACAGGAAACAACGTGTATTGGAGAGGATGTGGAGAAAGGGGAACCCTCTTACACTGTTGGTGAGAATGCAAGTTGGTGCAGCCACTTTGGAGAACAGTGTGGAGATTCCTCAAGAAGTTAAAAATAGAGCTTCCCTATGACCCTGCAATTGCACTACTGGGTATTTACCCCAAAGATACAGATGTGGTGAAAAGAAGGGCCATCTATACCCCAATGTTTATAGCAGCAATGGCCACAGTCGCCAAACTGTGGAAAGAACCAAGATGCCCTTCAGCAGACGAATGGATAAGGAAGATGTGGTCCATATACACTATGGAGTATTGTGCCTCCATCAGAAAGGACGAATACCCAACTTTTGTAGCAACATGGATGGGACTGGAAGAGATTATGCTGAGTGAAATAAATCAAGCAGAGAGAGTCAATTATCATATGGTTTCACTTATTTGCGGAGCATAACGAATAACACAGAGGACATGGGGAGATGGAGAGGAGAAGGGAGTTGAGGGAAATTGGGGTGGGGGGAGACGAACCATGAGAGACTATGGACTCTGAAAAACAACCTAAGGGTTTTGAAGGGGGAGGGGGTGGGAGGTTGGGGGAGCCAGGTAGTGGGTATTATGCAGGGCACGCATTGCATGGAGCACTGGGTGTGGTGTAAAACTATGAATTCTGTTACGCTGAAAAGAAATGAAATTTAAAAAAAATGAGTGTAGGGAGTCAAAAGGAACAAACTTCCAGTTATAAGATAAATAAGTCATGGGGATATAATGTACGGCAATAACACTTAATAATACTATATTTGTATATTTGAAAGTTACTAAGATAGCACATCTTAAAAGTTCTCATCACGCACAAAAATTTCTGTAATTATGTATGGGGATGGAGGTTAACTAGACTTACTGTGGTGATGACTTCACAATATACAAAATCATTGAATCACTATGTTGTATACCCGAAACTAATATAATGCAAGTTAATCACACCTCAATTAAAAAGTAAATACTAACAGTACTAAATAGTAATACTAATACTATCAATATTGAAAGGAGAAATAAACAGTAACACTAAGAGCAGAGACTTTATCACCTTACTCTCAGCAATGGATAAATCATTAAGACAGAAAATCCATTAATCAGAGTAAATTTTAACAACACCATAGACCAAATATATATAGAACATTCTATTTCACAGGAACAGAATGCACATTCTTCTCAAGTACAGACAGGACATTTTCTAGGACAGATCATATGTTAGGCCATAAACTAAGTCTCAACAAATTTAAGAGATCAGAAATTACATCAAGTATCTTTTCTAATCGCAATAGTATGAAACTAGAAATAAAATGCCTGAACAGCCAAAACAATCTAAAGAAAGAAGAAAAAAGCTGGAGGCATATCACACTTCCTGATTTCAGACTATATTGCAAAGCTATCATAATCAAAACAGGATGGTATTTACATTAAAACAGACACATAGACTAATGGAACAAAATTAAGATCTCAGAAATAATCCCATGCACATATGGTCAATTAATATTTGACAAGAGAGCAAAGAATACTCAATTGGGAAAAGAAAGTCTCTTCAGTAAATGGTGCTGGGTAAACTAGATATTTACATGCAGAAGAATGAAACGGGACTCCTATCTCACACCACTTACAAAAAATAACTTGCAATTGATTAAAGATTTAAATGTAAGACCTTTTAAAGTTTCAACTTTAAAACTCCTAGAAAGGACCTAGGAAAAATCTCCTTGAAATGCATCTTGGCAATGATTTTTTGGATATGACACAAAAACCATAACCAACAAAGTAAAATAAATGAGTGAGACGATATCAAACCACAGCACAAGAAACAATCAATAAAATGAAAAGGCAATTTATGGAACAAGAAAAAAAATCTGCATACCATCTATCTTATGGGGGTTAATATCTGAAATACATAACATACTCATACAACTCAATATCTAAAAAACAAATAGTATCATTAAAAAATAGGCAAGAGATCTGAATAGACTTTTTTTTTCCCCCTAAGGGTGACATACAAATGGCTAACAGGTATATAAAAAGGTGCTCAACATCGCTAATCATCAAAGAAATGTAAATCAGGACCACAAAAAAAGTATCATCTCACATCTATTAGAATGGCTATTATCAAAAAGGGATAACAAGTGTTGGCAAGGAAGTGGAGAAAAAAGAAGCCTGTATACTGTTGGTGAAAAGAAATTGATAAACAGCATGGAGGTTTCTCAAAAAATTAAAAATAGAACTACTGGGGCGTGTGGGTAGCTCAGTTGTTAAGTGACTGCTTTCAGCTCAGGTTATGATCCCAGGATCCTGGGATCAAGCCCCACATCAGGCTTCCTGCTCAGCGGGGAGCATGCTTCCCCCTCTCCCACTCCCCTTGCTTGTATTCCCTCTCTCGCTGTCTTTCTCTGTCAAATAAATAAATAAAATCTTAAAAAAAACAGAACCATCATACAACGTGGCCATTTCATTTTGGGTATATATCTGAAGGAAACAAAATCACTGTCTTGAAGAGATATGTGCATTCCACTGTTCACTGCTGCATTATTTGCTATAGTCAAGACATGGAAATAACCTAAGTGTCTGTTGGTAGATGAAAGGACAAAGAAAAAAATATGTGTTTAATATATAATATTGTATAATATTATTTAGCCATAAAAAAAGAAGAAAATCTTACCATTTGTGGTAACATGGGTAAACTCTGAGGGCACTATGCTAAGTGAAATGAGTCAGACAGAGAAAGATAAGTAATATATAATCTTACTTAAATATAGAATCTAAAAAAGCCTAACTCAGAGTAAATTGGTGGTTTCCAGAGGCAGGGGAGTGAGGGAAATGGGGAGATGTTGGTCATGGATACAAACTTACATATGTAACATGAATGACTTCTGGGGTTCTAAAGTACAGCTCAGTGCCCAATACTATATTTTATACTTAAAGAGTAGATCTTAAATGCTCTCACTGGAAAAAAAAAAGTATGTGAGGTTATGGATGCATTAATTAACTTTATATGTATATTAACATACAAATGTCCAATCTACAGACTATACACCTTAAAGATACAGTGTTATAGAAATATTACAGAAACTAGTAAGTACTTACAGAAATGTTGCAGGCACAGGGTTAATATACAAAAATAAATTTCTTTCCTATATACCAGAGTTGAAGATAAAAAATTTGAATTTAAAAATATATTATGGAGTGCCTGGGTGGCTCAGTTGGCTAAGTGACTGCCCTTGGCTCAGGTCATGATCCCAGGGTCCTGGGACTGAGGCCCATATTGGGCTCCCTGCTCAGCGGGGAGTCTGCTTCTCCCTCTCCCTCTACTTGCTACTCTGCCTGCTTGTGCTCTCTCTCTCACCATGTCAAATAAATAAATAAAATTTAAAAAATACATTATACTTGCAATTATATTAGCATTCAAAATGAAATGCTTACATATGAATATAACAAACCATGTACAAAATTTATATAGAAAATCTGTAAAACTCTGAAGAAAGAAAGCAAAGATGTAAAGAAATGGAGAGATATTCCATGTTCATGGATAGTAAGACTCAATTATTACCAAGATATTCTTCCTAACTTGATCTATAGATTCAATGCAATCCCAATCAAATTCGTAGCAAGTTATTTTGTGGATATCAACAACCTGGTTCTAAAGTTTATTTGGAGAGGCAAAAGACCCAGAACAGCCAACATAAAAGTAAAGAAGAGCAAAGCTGGAAGACTGAAACTATCTTACTTCAAAACTTTTTTATAATGCTACAGTAAACAAGCTAGTATAGTATTGATTAAAGAATATGCAAGTAGATTAATGGAACAAAGTAGAAAGCCCAGAAATAAACCTGCTCATCTGATCTTTGAGAACAGCAAAGGCAATTTAACAAAGAAAGGATAGTCTTTTTAACAAATATTGCTAGCACAAGTGAATGTCCACATAAAAAAAAAAAAATCCAGACCCTCCATAAACTTAAATGCCCTATAAAAATTAATTCAAACAGAACACAGATCTAAATAGAAAACAAAAAAATATAAAACTCCTATAAGATAACATAGGAGAAAATCTAGATGACCTTGGGTTTGGTAATGACTTTTTAGATACCAAAAGCAAAATTGATAGGTTTCACCTCATTAAATCAAAAAGCTTCAGCTCTGTGGGGTGCCTGGGTGGCTCAGCTAAGCTTCTGCCTTTGACTCCGGTCATAATCCCAGGGCCCTGGGATGGAACCCCACATTGGGCTCCCTGCTCTGTAGCGAGACTGCTTCTCCCTCTCCCTCTGTGGCTCCCCCCTGCTTGAGCTCTCTCTCTCAAATAAATGAATAAAATCTTTTTTTTAAAAAAACTTCAGCTCTGCAAAAGACACTGTTAAGAGGATTAAAAGATAAACCAGAGACTGGGAGAACATATTTGCAAAACACATATCTGATAAAGGACTTGTATTGAAAATACAAGAAGAACTCTTAAAATACATCAATAAGAAAATAATCTAATTTAAAAATGGACAAAGGATATGAACAGACACCTGACCAAAGAAGATAAATAGCAAATTAACATATGAAAAACACCATATATCACATTTACATACAAAGGTGCTATCATCATATTATCAGAAATTAAAACAATAATGAGATACCAATAAACACCCATTAAAATGACAAAATCCCAAACTGACAACATCAGATGCTGGTGAGGAAGAGGAGCAACAAAAACTCTCACTCAGGGTTGGCGGGAATGCAAAATCATACAGTCCCTTTAGAATATTCTGCCAGTTTCTCACAAAACTAAACCTACTCTTAGCATATGGTTTCCCTGGGGTTTACTCAAATAAGAAGAAAACTTATAGCTACACAAAAACCTCCACAGGAATGTTTACAGCAGCTTTAGTCATAACTGCCAAAACTTAAAAGCACTTAGAGGTCCTTTAGGAGGTGAATGGAAAGCAAAAGGAGGTATGTCCATACAGTGGAATATTATTCAGTGATAAAAACAAAGGAGCCATCAAAAGACATGAAGCACCCATGAAAGCATATTGCTTAGCAAAGAAAGCCAATCTGAAAAGTCTAAATGCTGTATGAATCCAAGTGTCTGACCTTCCAGAAAAGGCGAAACTAGAAAGATGGTTAATAGATCAGTGGTTACCAGTGGTTTGGGTGGAAAGAGGAAAGGAAAGATGAGTGGAACGTGGGATTTTGAAGGAAGTGAAACTCTTCTGTATGATGGATAATGACACATATATGTCACTAAGTATTTGTCAGAACCCGTATAATATACAATATAGAGAGAAACTCTCTCTATATATTAACTGTGGACTTTAGTTAATAATAATTTACCATTATTTGTTTAATTTAACAAATGTAACATACTAACACAAGATGTAAATAATAGGGGAAGATATGGCAGGGAGGGGATGGAAGGAGGCATCTCTGTATTTTCAGATGAACCTTTCTGTAAACCTAAGAGTCTCTTAAAAAAAATCTTAATTTTTTAAAAGGCGAAATATGTCTTAGATCTACCATAGCTTTTAATAATTAGACATGAATAATCAAGGAACTGAACTCATATTCCTGCTAAATATTTCCCCCCTTTTATGTTCCATATCTAAATAAATAGCACACTCTTAATCCAAATGTTCAAGCTAGAAATCTTGATGTATGATTGTGTATTCAATTATTTATTCAAAAAATATTTAAATACCTCCTATGCTATATACTAAGGATACAACAAAAACTAAACACCTTAACAAAACCGAGCCTTCTCAGAACTCCTGGTTTATGCATCATATATCCTTGATTCTTTCTTCTTTACATCTCAAACTTCTGTCAAATATTGGCAATTCTACTTCTTTCTAACCTACCCACTTTTCTTTCTCTGTTATAAGTGGTTCAAGGTATCCTCCTCCCTTCCTTTTTTATTTTTTAAACATCTGAACTACTGCTAAAACCTCCAGATTGGTCTCTTCCATTGATTACTTTTTTTTTTTTAGGATTTATTTATTTACTTGAAAGAAAGAGAACACAAGCAGGGAAGAGGAAGCAGAGGGAGAGTGAGAAGCAGACCCCCACACTGAGCAGGAGCCCAATTCGGGATGCGGGACTTGATTCCAGAACCCTGGGATCATAACTTGAGCCGAAGGCAGAGGCTTAACCGACTGAGCCACCCTGCCCTGCTCTTGCATTGATTCTTAGATTTCCCTACTGTGTAGTTAGGGTGATTTAAAAAACAAACAAACAAACAAACAAACAAACAAATAAACAAAACCCGGTTACATCAACACTTTGCTTGAAACTGATCAATGGCTTATTGCTCTTTGGATAACATTTTTTAAATATTAAAAATGTACTCTCTCCTACAAAGCCATGATCCAGCCTGTCTACAACCTCATCATTTATCCACCTCGGGAAGCTCCTAAGATACTGCATTCTTGGAGTTCCTCGAACGCACCAGTCTTTGTCAGCCTTCATCTTCAAGGCTCAGTTTAGGTGTTGCTTTTTCACAAAGGCCATCTCTAACTCCTCTAGTTTAGGCTTGGTCCCTATAAATTAGGCTTCCATAACTTATACTCTCCCTTTCATAACATCTGTCACCTTTGTCATATACTGCTTGTTAACTCTGTGAAGGGAGGGCCACTAGCCTTCACTGTTGTACCTGCAGCACCTAGCATATGGTATTCAGAATTAGTTGACTGACTGACTGACCGACTGACATTCCAGAATAGGTTTATTTAGGAAGCAGTTGTTACCCTATTCCTGGAGACAGAGCTAAACAGGTCTGGAATGCTCATTAAGAGGTTCGATGACGCTTCTCTGAGATCATTTTCTGTTGTAAATCTATAAAAGCAGGGAGTTGAAAGAGATGACCTTTGAAGACCCTGCTCTGTTGAGGTTTTTGAGTTTCCACAATGAAATTCCCTGTGGTGTGGTCCAAATTTAACAACAGTTATCTGCCTACAGAGGAAAGTGGCCCACATGGTACCAAATACACATTTCTAAAAGAGGGTAATAAAACCTGCTACTTAGAAATGAAGGCAAACGTCAAGAAGATATCATTGAGAAGGTGAAGAGAATTTTTTTTTAAAGATTTTATTTATTTATTTGACAGAGAGAGATCACAAGTAGACAGACAGGCAGAGAGAGAGAGAGGGAAGCAGGCTCCCTGCTGAGCAGAGAGCCCGACTCGGGACTTGATCCCAGGACCCTGAGATCATGACCTGAGCCGAAGGCAGCGGCTTAACCCACTGAGCCACCCAGGCGCCCCAGGTGAAGAGAATTTTTCAAAAATTATATTTATTTATTTATGGGAGAGAGAGAGGGAGCATGCAGGAGGGAGCAGGGGGAGGGGCAGAGGGCGAGGGAGAGAGAATCTCAAGCCAACTCCATGCTAAGCATGGAGCCCGGATGCGGGGCTCCATCCCAGGACCCTGAGATCATGCCCTGAGCTGAAGTCAAGAGTCGGATGCTTAACCAAATTGAGCCACTCAGACATCCCGGGAATTTTTCTGATCGATGTTCTGTATTTAAAGAAATGCTAGTTCTCTTCTGTGGCATAGTTGTTTGGTCAAATCTTATGCCTGCCTCAGGAATGAAGACACAGAAAGGCAAAGACGTGGACAGACATCAGGAATTCTATGATACCACTATGTGTACAAGACAGGGAATTACAACCCCTCCCTTGAGAAGCCAGAAGTCTCTGAAGGTATAGCCATAGGATACTGAAGGTAGTAGGGGGAAAATTCCAGCAGAGACTAGTGCTAGAGAGAAAAAGGACACTTGGGGATGCTGTCATTACCACGCAGATGCTGTTGTTTGCTTAGTGCCTTTTACAAGTTTCATATCTTCCTCTAGCTCTTCTTTCCAGGGTTTCCCAAGGATAATACACTACGCTGACCTGATGGTGTACCTCTGGCCTTTCCAGCTCCAGCCAGATGTCAGAAGTCCTCCCTCGTAGATCTGCTATGAAATTAAGACACTTTTTGGCAGCCTGAAGTCTGTGACTGTAACTACTCATGTAAACTCCCAGCAACTTCTCTACAGCTGCCTTGGAAGGCAGACATGGGAAATTTGCAGATTTATCAGAACATGATGACTGGCTCATGGATGAGATTCTTTTTGTGGGGAGAGGGGAAGGACAGTTGGTAGTTTTTTTTCAGAGTTGAATACTGTTGGTTGTTTAATTTGTTTTGATTCATCTTATGAGGAAGTTTGGAAGGCATATTAAGATGCTCTGAATCTGAACTTGGATCTCTTTCTTGAGAATCCTGGGGAGCTAGAAAAGCTGTCATCTATCTTTTTACGGTGTAGTGGATGTCTGGAGAGGAGGGATGGACTAGCTGTCCCTGAAGAGCCTCTCTCTGAGATTCTCTAGTAATATACAACCAAATCTCGGAGTGATTCCGTTGATGGCTCTGCTTTCCAGGAGCCCTCTAGTCCCTCTCTGAAGCATTTCTCCATATTGCCCAATTCCGTCTTCCAGAACCTGAATGACTCAGAGAACACAAAAACAATGGTAACAACCAAAAATAGCTGAGAAATCTTTTGTTATTCTAATTTCATGTCCCATGGCAGGTATGGGTACCATACCTAGACTGGCAGTCTAGGTTTGATAAATCATCGTTTTAGCATAAATAGCACTTAGAAACATGTAAGAAATAATAGTTACAGGTAGATTTGTTGAGCTTTAAGCTCTCTGTAGGCAGAGGCATTTTAGCTTAAATTTGGCTAAGCTTTCAACATTTCACCATGTGCCATATGCAGTGTAGGTTCATTCGAAGATTATTATCTAACCGTGTCTCAGGTTCCCAAATGTCCATAGATTTCCACCAAAACATCCAGCTCTAACTGTTCATTTCTTTGGGCACACCAAAAATCCATTTTCACCTGTAATTTCCTTCTATGGACCTTGTCTATCTTGTTCATTGCTATCTTTCTTATGCCCAGCATAGTAAATGTTCGATAAATATTTATAGAACAAATGAAACATTGTTATTAAATTACTGATTAAATTATTAGTTATTGTTTATACCCTACTACCAAAAAGAACATAAAGTTGCCTGTGATATTAAAACATATAAAATAGAAAAAGATTAAGAATAGAAAGTAAGAAAAAATAGAAGAAACTAAAAATACATAAGAACCGAAATACTAAAAATATATATTATTATATTAACATATTTATAATAATTTATAATATATATATTATATATAATATATTTATAATATATATTATATATAAATATATAACATATATTTATATATAATATATATATTATAAATATGTTAATATAATAATGTAGTATAATAATAATATAATAATGTATTATAATATAATAGAAACATATAGAAAAATATAATAAAATTTAAAATGGACAGAAGTAGAAAAAAGTTAGATTAAACCCCCTCTCTCCCGCCCCACCCGGGGGTGCCTGGGTGACTCAGTCAGTTAAGTGTCTGACTTTTAATCTCAGGGTTATGAGTTCGAGTCCTGGATTGAGTTCCACAATGGGCATGGAGCCTACTTAAAAAGAAATAGACAAACAAAACCCCCAAAAAATAGGAGAGAAAGAAAGAAAGATGAACTGAAAATCTGGGCAAATTTATCACTATAATGGAGCACTAAAGATTTTTGGCTTCCTGGACACCAAACAAAAAGAGAAAATACACTGAATTTCTAGTTTCAATAGAGTTCATTTGAAGAGGCAAACATTTTCCTGGCACTGAATTCTAGGAGAAAAAATATTTTTTTTGCATGATCCTTCTATGATGGATGGTAGACAAAATTATAGAGGGCCTTTATCTTTAATTTTATAAAAGATTTGTAAAAATTTCTCCCAAGTGGATATTTCTTATATCAACAGCCAAATAGTCAAATGTATATGGTTTATTTTCATTGAAACTGATCCCTACCTGATAATTTATTATTTATTTGTATGGTCACTTGTTTACTGTCTGTCTCCATCAGCTTGTAACCACAGTGGGGACCTAGCCTATCTTATTCAACATTGTGTCCCTGACTCACAGAAGAATGCATGGTACAGAAAAAGTGCTCAATAAATGCTTGCTGAATAAATGAATAAATTTAAGCCAATGGCTTAACTTGTTTCTTATAGTTATTTCTGGTTTGTAGACATAAAACTCATTAAAAAATTTAAAAAACTAAATATTTAAATAATATTTAAATAAATAAAGCTATGTCAATGGCACAGAAAAAAATGTATATCTTCTTTGATATGGGAGGTAGACATTCACCCAATTAATAGTTGGTTGAACTGCATGAAATCACTGTTTTTGTTGAATATTGGAACTTTTATACCTTTCAACCTAATATAATACGTTTATCGAGTTATTTAGGTTAAACATCAAGGGTGAGTAAGATCAACC
>PISX010021546.1:10908-33541 GCA_004024625.1 Mellivora capensis
CAGAGTTCATAGTTTTACACCACACCCAGTGCTCCATGCAATGCGTGCCCTCCACAATACCCACCACCAGGCTACCCCAACCTCCCACCCCCCACCCCTTCAAAACCCGCAGGTTGTTTTTTAGAGTCCATAGTCTCTCATGAGCCCAGATATGGACCCTCAGCTCTATGGTCAAATAATTTTCGACAAAGCAGGAAAAAATATACGCTGAATCTTTAATGTCTGGCACACAAGTGTTCAATAATGCTTTGTTGAATGGATGTTTTACTTTCTGATTATTTTAAGAAACTCTTTCATCCAGAAAGTAACAAAAAGCTTGAGTGACACAGTTGAGGGAATCAACATCCAGTGTCAATCATTTTTATAATTGTGGGGATGAAAAGAAATCTCCAAATTCTTGTATAAGCATGGCAATCAAAGTCATAATGTGTTGTCCCTCTATGGTCTCTAGTACGTGGACCCAAACTGATCAGTACCTTTCTGATCCAGAGAACACTGTTTGATATTAACATCCTCTACAAAAGTGTAAGCTAATATGTTTATTTGGTTTGAAATCTATTCAGAATTGTGGGACAATTTATGGTTCCTTTTCCTCTCACCACTTATTGAAAACTCAGTTTCAATTTCTTTCCCGTAAATGAATGAGGCACAGGTCTTCCTTACTTCCTACTTGATATTGGCAGTGTCTCCATATCTGCCTTCTCCCCTACCACCCCATCTACTTGATTCCTTAGCAAACTTGTTCCCGACCTTATTCTTTGATGAACTTTTCCTATTTGGATCCCAAGACTTTCATTATAAACCAATCTCTTAGAATAGGATTCAAATCTTGGTTCTGTCATATACTTTGTGATCCTGATGAAGTCAGTGCTCACTTCTGAGCCTCGGTTCTTCAACTGTACAATGGCAATACTAATACCTGCTCTTTAAGTACTGTAAGAGTTGAATAATACACAGAAAGCATGCTGACAAAATTGCAAACACTATTAGTAGTTTCAGTAATGAAAATACTTGAAAATCACAGATCGTAGTTCTAGAAGGGAGCTTTAGAAATAATGAGCCCTCCTTAACTTTTGTCAAGTGTAGTGGGTTGAATGGTGACCCTTAAAAGGAGGGTCCCATCCCCCAGTGCCTATGAATATGACCTTATTTGCAGCAATAGTCTTTGTAGATGTTATGAAGTTAAGGTCCTCAAGATGAGCTGTAACTTAGTTAAGAATCTTAAGACAAGATCATTCCTGGATTAAACAGGTGAGCCTTCAATCCAGCGGCATGGAGAGAAGTGAAGGCCATGTTAATATAGGGGCAAACACTGGAGCTGTGCAAACCACAAGCCAAGAAACCCCTGCAGATTGCAGAAGCTGGAAGAGGCAAGGAAGGATTCTCTCCTTTAGGCTTTGGACAGCGCACAGCCCTGCTGACATTTTGATTTTGTAATTCTGGACCCCCAAACTGTTAGGGAATAAATTTTTTGGCTTAAGCCACCAAGTTAGTGGTAGTTAGTTGTGGTACTCCTAGGAAAATAACACAGCTACCAGAGACCTCATCAAACCATTTCGCAGAGATGTTACCTAAACGTTACAGAACTTCCGTGATTTCTGTTCAAAGAAAAAGTATGAAACAGATGGTCTTTGCAAGTGCTGCTACAAGGTAGAGTGAAAAGACACTGGATTGAAAATTAGGAGCCTGGAGTTCCAGCTCTGGCTTTAGCTGTGTGACTCTGGGCAAGTCCTCAACTTCCCTGGGCATTAGTTGCCTCACTTGTGAAACTAAGAGAGGGGTACTGGTAAGTATAGCTCAAAACTGGCTGACCAACCAAATCACACGAAAAGCTGACTTAAAATTACAGACTTGCAGCTCTCACTACATCACTCCTGTCCAACCTGCTAACTCGGAATCACTGAGCTCCCAGCTAATTCAGGACCGACGAGTCTGGGTATCACAGGGCTAGATGATTACTAAGTAAATCCCTTCTCATGCCAGATTTTATATTATATTAGAGGTCTATCCACCTAGTTTTCAGCACTGATGTATCTGCCTAACTTAGACTGTACGTATTTGTGAACACGGAGAGGCTGAACATAAAATCAAGAATCTGGAACCTATTTATTCAAGCTTCCAGGGGCATGGAATTTGGGCCTAAAGTCACCCTTAACATCCTTTGTTCTATGTAACCAGTCACTGTCCTTAGGCTGACTCCCTCCTGTCCCATCTCATCATGTCCTGTGAACAAAATGACTGTGCAACGTGTTTTCTCTCCACAAAGGGAAAGCACAAATGTGACGTGACACAGGCCGACTTAAACAGGTATTATTCAACGTGTCTGCATATAAGCCAGTCTTGCCAGCATGGATCTGTCACATCTGAGAATAATATTCACAAAATCTTTTCCATCTTTCAGAAGTCACATGGTTTTAAAGAAATAAAATAAAACACATCTTCTTTCTTAGAAAAGGCCCAGTTTGACTAAATATGGTTTTTGTTTGTTTTCAAACCTAACTTGGGTTGTCTTCTTGGCTCTCCAGATTAACTTTCCTTTCCCCCCTCCTGAATTTAATCTCTAACTGCAATATCAGGGTTGAGAAAATCACATTCGTATTACAGTCTAAATTTAATCATTAAAACTGGTTGATCCTGAGTAAACCAAATGTTAGCAGGATTAAGACTCACTATCAATCTTTGGTCATTAAGTCAATACTGAAGGAAATGTATTATTCTGATGTTTACCACTAGCAGAACACAGGGTGTTAACAAGGCCTGTTAACACACAGGGCCTGAATTACATGTCTGTCATCGCTAGAAGATCCTTATGGAGACAGGATTTGTGAATTTTGCAGAATTAGGAAGACCTAAAAAGATCAGTGAAACACTGATGCCTCCTTATCTCCAGGAAGATCAAAGCAGGAGTGATTTCTTCTGTTCCCTCCAAAGCACCCCATATCTCAGGGCTGCATTAGGCCCCCACAACCTCCACAGTCACGGAACGATAGGAGGTTGATAGGAGGGATCACATGGTCCCAGACAGTACTCGCTCGGGTGCCTACAACTCCAGGCTCTTTGAAGACTCTTTGAGGAGTTGAAGTTCAATGGGCACAGAAATAATCTCAATCAGGCAGCTGGGACTCTTCCCACGGCTCTGCGTTAGGTCCTGGAAAAAGGACACCCTCTGGGAACTTCCTTCCTGAGATTACCAGGAGGTGGCTGGCTCACTCACTAAATTTCACATTTGGAGTCTTTAAGTAGTTTAAAGCGAAGAGCCTATCTGTGGTTAGATTTTCATATATTCTTTAAACCTAAATGGCCTAGCATTCTTTCAGTTGTTTCTTTTTAAATCCTCAGACTCCTAAGACATAGAAAGGAAAGAGAGCTGTCCTCCATCATGGAATTTGAAGTGTGAATGCCGTGGACGCATCTCTGATCTTGCGCGTTAGACTGTGAGCTCCTCAAGGGCAGGATTTAGGTTCTTTCGTCCTGGCATTCCCAGCACCTAGACCAGGGCTTGAGGCAGAATAGCTCTAGAAATTCTTGTTGAATGAATGAAAGAATGAATGAGTGAATGAATGATAATAGTATAAGGCCCTGATAGATACAGACTAAGATACTAATTGTTCCACTGAAACTTTTAAGCTCCGCTTCTCTTGTCACTGCAGCTGTGACTGCTTCCCGACCTGCCCCCCAACTCTGCCACCAACATTTTAGGAAAAATTTTAGACACACAGAAAAATTGAAATAATTGCACAGTGAACACCCATATATCCACCCCCTAAGTTTTACTATTTACATTTTACTATGTTTGCCACACATATTCATCAATCATTCTTTTTTTGATGCTTTTCAAAGTGAGTTAGAGACCATTTCATCCTGTGGATCATTAACTAGCATTTGATATTTGTTTACAGATCACTTTTTCCTTTTGAGGTAAAATTTACTCATGATGAAGTGCACAAATCTTAAGTGTACATTTCAGATGAGCTCTGACAAATGAACAAATGTGTAACCCAAACCCCTCTTGAGAGAAAATATTTCCATCATTCAGTCCCTACCCTTCAGAGGCAAACACTGTTTTGATCTTTTTCTACCTTAGATTAGTTTTGCTTGGTCCACAAGTATTATACAGTAGAGAGTTACCTACTCTAAAATTTCACTTAAGCAACAGCATAAAATTTGTCCTCTTTTTCATAAGATTTTTTTCAGTCAGTATGATGTTTTGGATGGAGCTGCCATCCATGTTATTTTATGAGTTAACAGTTTTCATTTTCATTCTACACACATACAACATTGTATCCATTCTCTTATTGATGGACACTATAGATATTTTAGTTTTCTACAATTATGAATATGGTCATCATGAACATTCTTTTAAAAGTCTTTTTGTGGACATGTTTTCATCTCAGATAAATACTTAGGATTGGAATTGGTGGGTTATAAGGTAAATACTTATGTACTTTCATAAGAAACCACAAAACCGTTTTCCAAAGTGGTTGTACCATTTTATACTCCCATCAACAATATATGAGAGTTCTGCTTGGTCTACTCAGCCCATTTTTTTTTTACAGATTTTATTTATTTATTTGAGAGAGAAGGAGTGAGAGAGAGCATGAGAGAGGAGAAGGTCAGAGGGAGAAGCAGACTCCTCAGGGAGCTGGGAGCCCGATGCTGGACTCGATCCTGGAAGTCCGGGATCATGACCTAAGCCCAAGGCAATTGCTCAACCAACTGAGCCACCCAGGTGCCCAACTCAGCCCATTTTCGACTGAACAATTCAGCTCCAGCTAGTGTTGCCCCTCGCAGCATGTCATTCTGGGTTCTTTTGACTTAGAAGAGTAGCAATGGTTGAACTCTACCTTCAAGTTTGTATAGGATAAAGTTTATATATACAAACAGAGCAGTATTATAGATTATATATTATAGAAATGTAGATATATGAAGGAAATTGCACTCTGTGTACATATCTAAGGGGGATGGTGTGGCCCATGGAGACTGGTGGTCTCTCATCTGTATCACAGGGTGAGATGAGCCTGATTCGGGCATTAAGAAAGAATGGCAGTTTACTTCTGAAAATTTAGGCTTGGGAACTAGCTTGTAGGATAACAGAAGTCATATCCAGTTCTGAATACGTGAGGCAACAATTATGAACAGGGAGTCACCAGCACAACTTCTGTGAAGTTGGAAGAGATTTTTAAAAAAAATATGTTGCCACACAGATCAAGTTCAAAGATTCCCTTTCTCTGCCCCATGGCCGGTGATCTAGACAGGATTTCAAACACCCTGAGAGTGTCATAGAAAAAAATCTTATATAAAACACGGGTTCCAGCAGATTTCAGATAGGGGAATGGGGCAAGTAAAAGAGAAAAAAACCCAACCACCCCACCCCCCCCCCCAGCCATCCAGATAATTTGATAAGAGAACAGAGAAGATCTTGGCAATTTCCTCGTAATAGCTGCAATTCTTGGTAACTTAATCCTTGGGGGGATGGTAAGGTGAAGATAGTCCCACATGCAAGAGCATATTTCAACAGATTTCCAATTAGAGACACCGTCCACCATAATTGGTCTTATTTTCTATCTGGTGATAATCTACGCCATTTCTTTTCCTTAGACCATGGACTTAGAAACAGAAAAGTTATTAAGTTTATCCAGTTTAGAGCCTACTATAATTCTGCTTGAGTCTGTACGTGTCTGCGTGACATCTGTGACATCCTGAACCGCCTCTGTCTGTTCTTCAGAGCGATGGGGAGATGAATAAGGAGTTCATGTTGACAAGGACTATGAACTAAGCAGCTCCAAATACACTCCCCCAGGCTCCCAGAACACAAAGAAAAAAGTAATCACTCCAAATGACCCCCAACTATTTAGAATTTCATACCATCAAGTCAGATGAACCAAAATTGCTACCACCTGTAAAGATTCAAAGAAATACAAAAATCACTAGGAAGGGGAAAAGTGGCAGATGTGCGTGGAGGGGGGCAGAAAATAAGCAGAGGAAGAACATGCTTGCAGCACCCCCTCCAGGGAACTGGGGATCATATCAGAGACCAAGAAGTTCTGCCAGATTGGAAAGGAATAAAACAACATGCCTTATCTATTCTTCTCATACTTGGGATTTTAAGAAAGGTATGTTAAAACTTATAGATCTTTTAGGGTCATAGAACTGAAGGCTGGGAGGAGTTGAGGTTTGTCTATGCACAAAATCATAGACCTTTAGCTGTGGAAGGGACCTTGGGAATCATTTAGTATAATTTGCTACCCAATATGAAACATCCTTTATAAATGCGAATCTGTTTTCTGCCTGCATGGCTCTAGTTATGGGAAATGTAGTCTGCTCCAATTTTTGAGAGCTTTAGCTGTTGACAAGGTTTTCTCTGATATTGAGGCAATCTGCTTCCCTTTAACTTCTAATCATGGGTCCTAGTTAGCAAAACAGCAATAAGGCTCTATTCATAGTTCTCTACAAGTTAGGTCTTTCTAAGTTTGAAGCTGGATATCATGAATCCCGAGTCTCCTCTTTTCCAGGCTGAGTTCTTTAAACAGCTCTTTAAACACGGTTTTCAGATCTCCTGATAGCCTGCTTAATTTTTTCTTCTAAATGCACCTTATCAGTATCTTGCTTAAAACATGGTGCTCTAGGTCAAATACAATGCTTCAGGTATGGACTTAGTATCATCGCATACAGCCTCCGGTTACAGTTGACAGGGAAGGTGAGATTACTTGCTCACATTTACTCAAGCAGATTGTAGCCGAGAGAGAAAAGGGAAATCAATCTCCTGATTCTCAGGTCAGTATTTCTATCTCAGCATCACACTGAACATAGCCTATTAGACAGAAAAAAAATACATTTCTTCACCATGGATAACAGAGTTTTTGTGATAATAAAGGGAATGAATGGAAGACGATAAGTCTTGGGATTAAGAACTTCCTTCTCCCAGGCCAGATTGATTTCCTCACTGGGATCTCCACTCCTGTCCGCAAAGGAAAATGAGATTCACTCATAGGCAGCCTCTCTGGGTAAAGGTCTTCTAGGATCTAGTAACAGAGGATGGAAGCAGAGCAGTAACCTCTGGTCTTTGTTGAAGTGGTCCAGCAAGTTCCAGACATGTTCCCTGCAGTTCCCCACTAAAATCCCAACACTTCCTTGTCTAGGCAGTATTATCCCCTGACATTACAGGCAGCTTACAAACAAATCATAAAGAAATCTGATCCGATGAAATAGTGGCCTGGGCGGTGATGGCCTTAGTAGTGGGATGGGGGAAGCCCTGGCATATAAGCTGTACTCACCTTTTAATCGGAATTCTGAACATCAAACTACAGATAGCAAAGGTGTGAAATGAAGTCATGTAGTGCCTCTGGAGTGGAAGTAAAAATTTAGGGGGAGCACTGGGCAAAACAGGCATTCTGGTTGGGATTTGGCTTTCTTTGCATCTTCAAGTTCCGAATTCAGCCCTCAAAATACATATGGAATTAATTCAATATATACTTACTGCAAATCAACAAGACAAAAGGCACTGAAAAGTGAAATTCACACACGAAAAAACAAGGCCTGCCCTGAAGTTGCTCGGCAACTAATGTCAAAAAGACAAACAGGCAGACAGTAAACAAGCTATGCTGATATGAGAGAAAATAGAAGCCCACAATATAAACATACCTCAACCCAAGCCTCTCCTCTGAAAGTGAATTCCAGAGTTGGGGGATAATTTAGAATGGGGACTCATTTACTCTCGACAATCAGATAAAAAATTCCACGAAATCTGGGCATCGCGGAAATCGCAGAATAAAAATCCCATACAAAAGACCCAGGAGCTCTCCTTCTGCTAATGAAATAACCTTGCCCTCTGAAATTACGTGGCCCCTCCAGTGGGCAGTTCTGTATAACGAGGTTGCCGGAGCAGGTTAATGGGAGGATGGCAGCCGGTGCCACACTTGGCCTGCACGGCCCTGTGCAATACTTGGACACCGATATACCGGAACTTTCCAGGACTGAAGATGGGCTGCTGGGAAGAGGCTGTTCCATGGTTAAAAGTGACCCTCAATCCTTGTTTGTTTGCTAGTGGGGTGCTGCTATATTTGGAGCAGAAAATGCAAAGAACAACTGAGATCAGGCCAGGGTGAGCCACGTTGTCCTTTCCCTCCTGTCACTGAGTAGACTAGTAAGCAAGAAACTATTATGCTGGATGCGAGCCATTCTTATCCCCAAAGCGATGGATTTTTACAAGCCAAAGAACAAATAGAAACCAAATCTAGGAATGCTGAATTCACTGAGAAATCCAAAAGAGAAATATCAATTGTCAATGCTTTCCCAAAGGGGTTGGAAGGAAAGGCCGAATAAAGCAATTCTATAACATGCAATCCAAAAGCCCTCATTGTTTACTGCACGGTAAATCATAATGGCAGGAGTGGTCTTATCCTGTTACGCTGGAAAATGAGCTAGAAGAAGATAAAGTCACAGCCTTAGCCACTAAATAAAGTAAATAAATACTTTATACATACAGGAGAATGCCCAGACAATGCCCAGTCTCACTATTCTCAGCCACTCCTGTGAAGGGAAATTCTCTCCCCGCATGGGTTCCGCTGCAGGCATCACAATAAAGCATTCTGACAGGCAGTTGCAATGTTAGGAAGATCGCGAAGGCTGTCTGCTTAGGACACCACGGAGCTGGCTGATGTCTGATTTCTGGGCAGAAGATATTTTATTTCCTTTTTTGGAATTAAGAACTGGGTCTATTCATCAATGTAAAAAAGAAGGTACCGGTAAAGAGGAGATGCTGCATGTAATCAACTAAACCATGTTGATCTCTCCTGACTATAGAGCTGAAGACTGCCATTCTGTCTGCTGAACGGGAACAATGGTAGAGACAGCCAGGTGACCCAGCGTCTCTCATTTCTCTATTCTGCATTGGCATTATCCCCACTCTTCTTTCATCGTAAACATACACCTATGGTTTCACTTAGGGTCATCTCAACAAATAAAAATCTCATGTGCATTAAGGACACAATGAGCCAGTAATTTTACTTCTAGGTAAAAAGTCTCAAGAAACAGGCATATGCATGCACAATGAAACAAGCATAAGAACGTTCCATGAAATGCTACTTGTAACACCACCAACAAAAAGACGGAAACTATTTAAATGTTCTTCAATAGGTGAAAGGATGATAAGATGTGGCATATGAATATAATGGAATACTATACAACAGATAAAGGGAACAAATCAGACCTCCTTATTGGCAGAGAGAAATCTTAAAAATACTATTGGATGAAAAAGAAATGTTGCAGAATAATACTGCATACATAAATTTAGAAAACATGCAAGGTAATGTTGCATATTATTCATAGGTACTCAGATATGGCTTAAAAGTATAAAATAATTGGGGGCGCCTGGGTGGCTCAGTGGGTTGAGCCTCTGCCTTCAGCTCAGGTCATGGTCTCAGGGTCCTGAGATCAAGCCCCGCATCAGGCTCTCTGCTCAGCAGGAAGCCTGCTTTCCATCAACCTCCGCCTGCCTCTCTGCCTACTTGTGATCTCTCGCTTTCTCTGTCAAATAAATAAATAAAATCTTTTAAAAAAGTATAAAAAAATAAACTGAAAGGATAAATGGCCAAATTCATGTCAAGAATAGGCCTGCCTAGAGCCACTGTGGAAAACACTAAGAAGGTTCCTCAAAAAGTTAAAGATAGAACTATCCTCCAATCCAGCAATCACACTACTGGGTATTTACCCCCCAAATATAAAAACACTAATTCAAAGGGATACATGCACCCCTAAGTTTATTACAGCATTACTTATAATATTCAAATTATGGAAGCAGTCCAAGCACTCATGGTTGGATGGATATATATACAATGAAATATAATTCACCCACAAAAAAGAATAAAATCTTGCCATCTGCAGCAATACGGATGGCTAGAGAGAATGATGCTAAGCAAAATAAACCAGTCAGAGAAAGACAAATATGATATGATTTCACTCATATGTGGAATTTAAGAAACAAGCAAAGGAAGAGAGATGGGGAGAGAGAGGGGAGAGAGAGAGAGAGAGAGAGAGAGAAACCGAGAAACAGAATCATAGAGAACAAGCTGATGGTTACCAGAGGGGAGGCGAGTGGGGGATGGGTGAAACAGGTGAGCACTTAGCACGATGAGCACTGAGTAATGCAAATTGTGGAATCACTATATTGTACACTTGAAACCAATATAACACTGTGTAACTATACTGGATTCAAAATAAAAATCCAGTTTTTTTTGTTTTTTGTTAAGAGGAAAAAAAAAAAAGCGGGCCTACCTAGGCCTGGGATAAAATATACACCAGTGTTTTGCTTCTTTTGTTTCCATGTGATTTTTTTTTCTTTTATAGATTTTAAATGTGTAGATTTTAAATGTGTAGATGTGTAGATTTTAAAATAAAAAATGAAACAAACTCCAAAAATGTTGAATTTTCAAGTCTTGTTAGCAGAAATCTAGTATTCATTATATTTAAATTTCTCAGAAAACATGAGGTCTCAAAGGGGCCAATCAGTTGACCATATTTACTCTGAGGTATGAAATATTCTATCAATTGGAATGTCAAGGCCTTCTGAAGTAAGTGAAGACTTAGCACTGCCTCATGTTTCCTCTCAAAGGCAGAGAACTGACGGCTGTCTGAGTGAACGTTTACCTCAGACACGAGCCTGCTGCTCAGCTAGGCCAGTTCCCGACGAGGCCACTGGAGAGCTGAGGCAGAAGAGCATGACCACAACTGAGTAGCTCTGGCATCAGACAGATCTAAGTTCGACTCCTGACTCAGCCACTTCGTGGGAGTTTGGCTAAGCTGCTTAACCCCTTTGAGCACCAACTTCCTTAGCTATGAAACAGAAATAATTCTTACCCCACAGAGTCTTTGGAAAAGTACTTGAGATGAGGTATGGATATGGCTATACTGCTTAGTTTTTGCCCAGCATATAGGAAATACTCAAATGCACAAGGAAAATGAAAGGGAGGAGGAAGCATTGATTGAGGGCTTTTAAAAGTTAACCATTCTTTTAATTCTGTGTACATGATGAAGATGGGACATGGCCCTCATGAAATGGGGGGTATACGAAGAGGCGAATAGTACAGGATGTGAGGTGGTGCCGGGGACAGGAGGCCATGTGAGCTGTGCCCCAAACCGCCATGCCTTCCCATCATCACTGAGAATCACTGTTCTAGTTTAGGAGAACCAAGGTCTGGGTATTTTAGGCCCTGCAGAACTGCAGAGGTGTAGCTGGTAGGTGTAGCAATTCTGGATCATGGCTGCCTCTGGGAACCTGGCTTCCAGGGATCACAGAAATAGGAGGCTTCCTGTTGGCAGCAGCTGAAACCCCTGGGTAGACAAAATTCTGGCGCACCAGAAGGGGAGGATGGCCGCTACTCGGTGTAAGCAGTCTGCAAGCCGTGTCAGTGGTCTCAGGGGACCCCGTCCTGAATAAGAGGCTCCAGGGGTCCCAAATGAAGGCCAGCAGGTGGTCCTAAGATACCTGTCTGCTCCAAGTCTCGCTTCCTTCAGAAAGAGAGACAACCCTATATGTATCTTTCTTCGCAATAGCAATAAGGTCGCAGAACACAAGATGATGAAAGATGAACTCTTCAGACACATTCGGTCACAAATTCTGAAGAAGGAACCCCACGCGGAGTCCACGTGCACACCCGTCCTCCCTTCCCCACCTCCTCCCCCACACTAGCCCGAACACGTCCTATGTTGCTGGTGCAAACACAGAACTGCTTTTCTTAGCTATTTACGTTCCTCAAAAACATTTCCTGTCCAAAAGAGTATCAGCAGCAGATACCTTCTTTTCCTACGGTTATTAATCTTCAAAACTCACAACCATCGGAAAATGAGTGAAATTAACCTCCCTTCGTATTGAGCCTCACCCAAATGGCTCCTTCCCTAGACAGATAGGTGGCAGGGTGCTCCTAGGCTCCTTGGAAGTTTCTCATTGAAACTGAAATCTCTGCTCTCTTAATCTTCTTGATGGGCATGGAACAGTTTGGAAGGAAGAACTCAGCAACCCGAACAGTGTTCTCCAGCAGTTCCCGAGTACGCAACTGCTCCAGGTGTCCCCCTCAGTCCAGAGACAGTGCCCATCACTTCAGCAGCCAGGTGCTTTGACATGTTTCCTATTAGTTCAGAAAATGGCGAAACATCTGGTGGGAGGGATTAAGTGACATGATTGAGGCCAAGAAAAAGGGTTTTAAAACACTCCCCCTTTCATTTATTGGGAGATAGTCTCTCTGCATTCTGGTCTGCATTCTCTCGAGAGTTTAAACTAAGTAGGCGAAGATCACAGGGAATGCTCTATTTGGAAGTAAGAGTTAAAAATCCCAGCCTCTTGGATATCTTGCCTGTCCCTGAATCCTTGAGTGAGTCTGCCTGCGTTAATCAGTATCTCCTGAGGGGATGCCTGGAGAGTCAGGGTTAGTCAAATGAGGTTTTGCACAACAGAGAGGTGTACTGAAGGAGGGGGTGAAGGCGGGGGGGGGGGGCAGGAGAGAGAGAGAAAGAGGGAGAGGAGAGATTAAAGGAGGAAGGGAGGTAAGGAGAGAAGAAGGTAGAATAGAAAGAGGAAGGGGACAGCAGGGGAGGGGAGTTAAGAACTCCCCTCTACCCTTCCATTTTGGGGGGGGGGACCTCGTGATGTTGGTGCTAATATGAGGTAAAGTCGTCTGTGTACCTATGAGGAAAAGTTTCAGTTTTCATCTTGCTAAAGAGTTCCGGGTTTGCATATATACCGCAACAGATTATAGTTCAAGATCAAAACGGCACCTGCAGTTCACAATGACCTATTTTTTGCCCCAGTCCCCCAAAGTTGCTCTGTAGCAAAGCCAAGTCAAAACAATGCTCAGAAAAAGGCTGCAAGTTCCTGGCAATTTCCCTTCCACTCCACATGCTGCCAAGGTCACCTAGAGGTGAGGCTGAACTCTCCATTTGGCCTTTTTTTTCCCCCTTTTCCTCCCCTTTCCCCTCCCTCTACTTACGTACATACTGATACGGTTTATAGCCTGTACCTCAATAGCATTATCACCCTGGGTTTTTATCAGACCGGGGTCAGGGGAGCAGGAAAGGAGATTGGCCGTGGGTCTGGGTGTGGCAAAGTCCCGTTGCCTTATCAGGGAGGTAAGAAAGTGAATCCACCTGGTGTGCTTCTGGCTGTGAAGTGCAGAGAGGTGAGCCAAGGTGCCAAGGGGTCATTAGGAGTTCACTTTGGATCAGTGCCCAATGTTTGTAGAACTTAGCTCATCAACTTTTCTAATTTGCAAAGATGTATTTCCTGTTGGGTTTCTTCCTCCCTGTCATCTAGGTAAAAGAATCCAGTATGCAGCTCGTTTGGGGCGTACAGGAAACCTCCCTTTCCTGAATTAAGTCCAATTATGGTAATTCATTCAGAAAATCCTTGGGATCACTGGTGCAGGTTAAACTGCCCAGGGTGGAGAAGATGGGTGTTTAGCCAGGGGACTCTGTGTCAAGGATCCCCGGGTGCTTTCCTGACCACTGCACTGACCTGCACCTGAACCTACCCAACGTCATCTCGCAAACTACGTAACCTCGGCGTGCCTGCTTTTATTCTCCAATAAAATGGCGGTCCTCACTTACTTATTTCTAAGCTGCTTCTATTACCTACTTAAAGAGCCCTGGAGAGTAGAACAACTAGGTCTCAGTGACAGAGAAAGAAACACAAGATCAGATTTCAAGAGTTTGTGCTTCAGGACTTTGGGACTGGGGGTTGGCTGACAGGGGGCCCCTGAGGCTGGCCCTGAGTAGAATGTCAGTGGCACTGTTCTTTTATGCTAATTTCGGATAGAACTAGCCATTGCTTGGGTCCTACTAGAGGATAATTACAAAACAGGTGTGAATACTAATTCCCTCTGATTAAGATCCTGGCTAAAAATATTACAGAATGCTAAGGAAAAGTGTTCATTTTCTGAAACTGATATCGATTTAAAAAGAAGGTAAAAAGATGAGACCAACGACTCCCCTTTTCTAGTCAGTCAGATTGTCCTTGCACCCATCTGACCTACTTTGAAATCCAGGTGTGACCAACAGTAGCAATAACAACTTCCGCCCAAACCAGAAGACTTTCTCAAGTACCCACGATCAAGACACATGGCAGGGGACTGGATCTCTCCTGAAATATGAAGAGAGTGTCCACCCAAATCCCCTTAGCAAGAAGCTCATTTATGAACACAAAAACAGGAATCTACAGACAGAAAATAATTTATAAGCATCTCTTTCACTGGAAATCATTTGGCTTTCTTTTCATTGCATTAAAAAAAAGTTTCTTTGTTCATTCATTCATTCACTCAACACACATTTTTGAACAGGGGCTGTGTGCCAGGAACTGAGATAAGGATGTAACAATGAGTAAGACAGCAGTCTATCTTAACTAGTTCACAGCTAGTAGAGGAGACCTTTAGGAAAATAAATACAGTAGGGTATGATACACTATAACAGAGTTTTGTGTAAGGTGTCAAGGAGGTGGAGAGGGCTGGCCAGTTCCTGCCTGAGAAAGTCAGACAAAGTTTCCCAGAAGAGGAAACATCTGACCTGAGCCTTAAAAGTTGAGTAAATGTTTGCCAGGGGAGTAAGTGCCTAGCTAAAAGGAAGAAACTTTGTATGCCATGTTCACTGAATAGCAACAAATTCTGTGTGGATATACCAAGGGAATGATAGAAGAGGCAGCTGGAAAAGCAGGTAGGGGCTGGCCCGAGAAGGCACTTAAAAACAAAGGCTTTTTAATTTTTTTTTTCTTCTTCTTCTCAGTAGGTGGACAGATCCTCAAGAGTTATATGCAGAAGAATGATCAGATTTTTAGTGTGGAAAGTTTGGCAGCAACTGCAGAGGGAAGAAGGGTTTACCACGCAGAAACAGAAGGGCTATTGAGACAAGTGTGCAAAATACCCGTAATAAAGTTTCTGATAAGGGCTGATGCTGACGTGGGTACCGGTGTAAGTTTGGTCAAAAACCTGCCACCGGGGGCACCTGGGTGGCTCAGTGGGTTAAGCCTCTGCCTTCAGTTCGGGTCATGATCTCGGGGTCCTGAGATCGAGCCCCGCATCGGGCTCTCTGCTCAGCAGGGAGCCTGTTTTCCCCTCTCTCTCTGTCTGCCTCTCTGCCTAATTGTGATCTCTCTGTCAAATAAATAAAATCTTAAAAAAAAAAAAACCTGCCACCATTATGAGTGTTACAGAAAATCAATAAAAGAGTTCAGAGATTGCAGTGTAGGTGAGGGAAGCTTCATGGAGAAGGCAGGAGGGAACGAAGAAACTGCTGAAGCTCAGAGCAGCCCAGAATGCAGAAATAGCACAGATGAAGTGTGACGCCTCTAAACTACAGGCTAGAAACATGATGTACCTGGGAAATGGACAATACCTCTCAGACCGATGGGGAAACAAGAGAAATAAAATTACGTGAGGCCTTAGGCATTAGGGCAGATAGATCAAGTTACACAGACGTCCACCAAAATCTACATGGCATCCCAAAGTGGGACGAGGCAGCTATTATCTGTGGACACCGAGCCTCCATGATCATGCACGTAATAAGGGTTTCGTCGATTTCTAAGCCTGTATGTTTGACTGAGAGGAAGCACACTGGACAGATACAAAGCATCTTCTTTCAAAAAGACATGGATTCCTCTAGTCTGTTAGCAATGCTGAACTTGCATCACCAGCCAAGTGAAATGACATTAACATGAGATAAACGTGCCTCATGGGTTAGCACCTTGTGAGTTTCCTCTTCGTTTAAGAGATGTACAAGAATTACAAGAGCAGATAACTGGCGGCCACTAAGAGAGGAGTGGGTAAGGCCAAGAGTGCTTGGATTCACGTCCTAGCTGAAAACTCTTCTGAGCTAGGAAAACCTCGGTGTGAAGCATACATTTAACGCATACACTAAGCAGAGATGTGAATAAGTGGATCATTCCAATCCTATGAATGGGCTATTTCCACCCAGTAATGAACGCATTGTGGATTATTATTCTTTGTTTATTAAGCCAACAAGAGCACTCATTCTAGCCAGGCTGTCAGAAGCACAAAGTGAACTAAATGGTTTGTTTAGTCTAACGATAGATGCTCTCTGCCAAACAAGGAGGATCCCAGAATAAAACGTGACTTTACCCTGGAATGATGTTACATAATTAGAGGGAAGAGATGTAAAGATGGGGCAACGGAATGACGCACTTCTTTCTTATTCAGTATGACCAGAGATGGGATGGCTTTCTTGCCAGTTTCAAGCACAAGGTGTGACAAGGTGTAACGCTCATGACCGACTCTGCCAAGAAATCAACTATTGATGGTCTCCCCCTCACCTAGTACACCCTTGATAACTACAGCACTATTTTGCAGCTCTGTTGATGATAAAAGGCAGTATGCCTCACATTGACTTTCAGATAACATTTCACGGACGACAAAGAGTTAACAAAGTTTATCTCGGACCCATTCACTCTGCTTCACAAATGACCCCACTACCCCTCCTAGTCGTTAACAGTGCCAAGTTACCACTGTAGGATTGTGCCTACCTCATTTTGAAGAGTTCCAGAAAATCATCCAGCCCACATGTGTCAAAAGGCCACTTGGAGTTCCAGCAACACTCCATAGCTCTCAGCTGGTAATTAGAATGTTTTCCTAAATATGTAGCTGATACGTGATTTCCAAATTGCAAGACTCTTCCTGGGCCACTCTCAGGTCTGGTAACCTCTCGGCACTTCAGGAATCAATTCACAAAGTGGGCAAGTAGAGTCATTTCCCTCAGCAGTTTTAACAAATTTTATGCCTCATGAAGACATGGATGGTCAAGACCCATTTTTATTTTCTGATTAGTGCTGCTCAATTAATCCTCAACTCTCTTACAATCGGCACTAAAAGAGACATAATCTTCCTTCTAGAAGTACACTTGGCTCCGGACATATCCTGATTTCACCTGTTCAGGTCTCTGGGTATTCAATAAAGCAAGTTCAGCCACTGTGCCAAGAGGCCACATAGAGTTCAAGGTAACACCTCACAGCCATCAGCAGGTTAATTATAATTTCATTTTCAAACACACCGACTGCATGCTTGTTTCAACTCCAAGTGACCTTAACCTGCTTAATTTTTTTTTTTTGGGGGGGGGGTTTCTGCGTGGAGTAAATTTCTGTCAGCAAAGCTGAAAGGCCACTCAGAGTTCATGGTAACAATTCATATTTTTAACAGGTTGCCCAGACCTAAATCCTCACCTTCCAACATTCCAGAGAGAACACTTAGTAGCTATGAAGAAAGTAGGGCATGGGGGACGGGGAAGGGAGAAGTGTAGGAAAGGGAAGGAGAGCCATGGCTCCCAACTTCTGGACTTTGGGGAGTTTCAGTACCAAAGGCTATCTCTGTAAGCTGACTGGCTTATGGGGGAAGGCCCGTGCTTTGGGGTGGAGCCTTCTAGGAGTTTCTATATGCTTCCTTGATGACTACATCGTTGCCAAAAAGCAGTCTTGTGTTACATTCTGAAGTGATGGCAATAGTGGAAGCTTGATGCTGCACGGAAGGTGGCAGGGACTGATGCTGATTTCCTTCTGCTCTCTCAAGGAAGGAATAGGAACAGAACAGAAGTTCTCCGACGGGTCAATGCTTTCTGCAGACAAGGGCTCTTTCTCTTATCGATTAGGCTGAAAGAGCCCAGGTAACATCAATGAGAGAAGTCATTTCAGATGTAGTTTTTCTCATCCCCTGCTGCCTATACTAAACCACATGCCAGAATGACCAGTTTTGTGGGAATGTTCTATAGGACCAACTGACTCATTTTCCCACTTAAAAACCAAACCAAAACAAGTGGCCCCCAAGCTTTTGTTCAGAAATGCTTTCTGTGTAACACATCACTCATCGTGGATGGAAATCTCATTTTCCATTTCACAAAGCTTAGCTATTTTTTTGTTATCGTTCTTTTATCTTTTCCAAACTATGTACACGACTCAGCTGCTTATGGTATTATTCATGTGAGAAACTCGAAGGGACCAAAAATAAGTACAGACCCCACTAACACATTTCATTCTTGGCAATTTATTCCCCTTGAGACAATCATTAGTTGCGTGGGACTTTGCCTCCAGTTGCTTAAGAACACTCTTCCCTGGCCCTTGGATCACTACCTGGCTTGGGCTACATTTCCTTTCTTACAGCCAGATCTGTCTTGTCCAGACTCTTCGAATGACAAAATGAAAGGACAATTTCTATAATGTTCACTCATTCCCTCTACAGAGGTTCCTTGTCTTGGCAAACAAGTGGGTGGCCTAACAACCACTTCACTCTCAATATGTGACCACAGTCAATCTCAATACTGCTTTTCAAATGAGGGAGGTAATTTCTGGTTGCTGCGGGACCACAAAGCATTTAGTTGAGTGCCCTGCCATCAAGCCTGAATGTTTCATTATTGTTGCATAATCCAGTGATTTAAATTTTTTAGTTGCAGAGCTGGTTATCTTCCCCCAAACAAACCTTATGAAGAAGTCCAATATAGAAAACATGTAACATCAAAGCCATTAGGCAAATTTAGGATAAATCACCTGAGGAACTATCAGCTCAGGCATCTACTAACTTCTACCATCACAGCATAGCATCGCACCCAAGGGAGCTCGATGGAACCACTAGCTGCCATGCAACACGGCTTAAAAGCTATTAAAATATGGATGTTGGTAGTAACTAGAGAGTAGATATTTGTAAGTGGCAAATCAATTCCCCAAACTTAATTAACTCAGAACTATAGGAACATGTTAGAACACTTTTTTCCCTCCATTACATTATCATCTCTTGAAGGCAGAAGCTTTGGCTTGTTTATATACACTCCCCACAATACCCAGCTCCTACTAAAGGTTCAATACATGTTACACTACACTACCTTGCCCCAGACTGGAAAAAAATTATTTTCTGTGTAAAACATGGCATTTTAAGGGTGCCAGGAAGGATATCTTCTTCTTCCCTTACTCCCCATTCACCCAGAAATCTCTAGTCATCACAGTGATTGCAGGAGACTGGGCATCACATCAGACTCTCTTCAGCACAGAAACATTCCACCTGACCTTGAAACAAGGCGATGACCTGTATGCTCAACTTTCCTTAGTGAGAAATGTAGAATGCCAATCGAAAGTTGAAGCGTTGAAGAAAGCTTATTGGGTCTCAACTTCCCCACCTATAAATGGCAACAACTGAACTGATCATTTCCCTTGGCTGGAATTCCCAAGGAGGTGGTGACTGTTCAACCGGGGCAAGGAAGTCATTTGAAGCCTGCTTTTCATTTTAGGGGGATCGTTCCTTCTCAGTCAACAAGCAACCAAGTATTTACTGGTCTCTTTTGGGGTCCAAAAAAGAGCGCCGAACTTGAAGTTGGAACACTGGAGCCCCAGTTTAGGATTGGTCCTTCATAGCAGCATGACACTGCTCAGGAACACCTTGAGTATCGTTTCCTCGTTACTGTCAGTGGAATAATAATTGCTACCTCACAAGATGATTTGTAAGAGAAAAAGATAATATTTATGAAAATATCTAGTGTTCCTGGTGAATATAGGATTCAGGATCCTTTCTGGGATCCCAGGAATGGAAAGGGTTAAAGGAGAGATACTAAAGAAATGTACTGCAACTTTGTACATCAACTGCCATAAGGTTGAAACACCCAGGAAATTCGTATTTTAATGTCCCGACTGCTAAGGGGTACCAGCTTAGCTTTAGGAATTAAAGTTGTGGGATGGTAAGAGAGGAACCTAGGGCTCTGGGTTTGTTTCTAAGTGAGCTTCAGGATATATCAAATTGACCTAGATTCAGAACCCTACTGAGATTAAAGGCAGAACCGGAGCCACATTCCATCTGTGGAACAATCATACTCATGGTTGCTCCATGACACGGAAAGGATTTTCATTTCAATTGTCGTATCTTTTCCAATACTCTCTTTCCCTTTCCCTCTTTTATGCTGGAATCAGGGTTGAACTGGAGCTAGAACAGAGACTGGATATTCTCAGAAGTGTAGAAAACACTATGGTCATAGGCCTGTTTACCAGTGTTAAGATATGTTCCTTTAGGCAATTCTTTCTCTGCCAAACTTTCTGGAGCTACACAGTTATATTTTAGATTCCCCTTGGGGATAACCTGACCAGTTCTTAAGATTAGAATCAAAATAGCTGAGGTAAAGGATCAGATGACTTAGAAAATTTGGACCTTGGTCCACCCAAAAATTGTATAAAGGGTCCAAATGCTAAAGAATTGCTTTTTGTAGGTGGTCAAATAGGATTTTGAGCTGGAGGTCATTTTTTACTCCTCTCAAAGTTATGATGACCAAGGAACTCCGGATTTATTCCTCCTTTTTGGATCAGCATTGATGAATGAGCAAAGTAAGGACAGACATTTTTTCCAAAGCTATTGAGTCATTTAGAAACAGACGACTGACATTGTCATCAACAATAACCTGCTTAACTGAACCAAGGAATGCTTCCTAAAAATACATTTTTCATTTGGCTTGCAGCAAGCATGTACTGAGTACTTAATCTGTGTAGAATTGTAGTCATTACAATCTCTGGTCTTCATTAATCTCTTCCTATCACTCTGGTTCTATTTTGCCCTTTTCTCCTTTTTGTACTTTAAAAAAAAAAAAGATTTTATTTATTTATTTGACAGAGAGAGAGGACAAGGAGGGAGAGTGGAAAAGAGAGAAGTAGGCTCCCTGAAGAGCAGGGAGCCCTGTGTAGGACTCAATCCCAGGACCCTGAGACCATGACCTGAGCTGAAGGCAGACGCTTAACCAACTGAGCTACCCAGTTACCCCTTTTTTGTACTTTTTAAAATGGCATTATAACAAAACATTTTATCTATGAGATCAATTCAAATAACACATTCTGACATTTCTTTCTGTACTTTTATTTCCCTGTTTCACCCTCATATTCTGTCCAGGGATTCTCTCCATTGCCTGTATCACCTCTGACTCCTTCACGAATTAATTCAGGTATGTTCCACCTATGGTAATTCACTTTTTTCCTCTTTCTTTTCACATTCCTTGTGCTTATAAGCCTTTTTTTGAGTAAAGTGTTCTGAGATAAAACAGATGTTAGAATTAAGCAAAAATAAGTGACCATTTCCCATGCACCAAATATGGATATAAAAGTTCATGATATTAACCTGAAAGAACCACTGGAAGTTAAAACTAAACATATCTTCAGACATTTCATCCAGACGTGGTTGGGAACCCATGAGGCTTCAAAGCATTAAAGGTGGTAATGGCATCAATACGAATTTCTACCGTAAATCAATAAACAGGTTTTTGGGTATGATGAGTAATTTGCAGGAGACCAACACTTCTGCCAAAAACAATTAGAAAAGCCAGAAAAAAAAAAAAAAGCTGCTTGAAAGCATCAAATAGTTGGGCTGAGACATCCAGGATTTGAGAAGACAAGATCTGGGAGAAAAGAGACGTTCCTGGGGATAA
Source organism: Mellivora capensis (assembly GCA_004024625.1). Lineage (NCBI taxonomy): Eukaryota > Metazoa > Chordata > Mammalia > Carnivora > Mustelidae > Mellivora > Mellivora capensis. Next base: position 32,335 of record PISX010021546.1, read on the forward strand.
GCCCAAAATTCTGCATACCAGATTCCTGGTGTTGGGAGAGAGGCAAGGAAGCCAGGAGAACTTCTGGCAAACTCACAGGGCTGGAGAGAAAAAAACTGGAGTTTGGTGTTACCAAGGGAGAAAGAATTTAAGTAATCAAGATTACAGAGAGAAGACGGGGACAGAAAAGCAAGCCTATTGACATGTGCTGATGCGAAACCAGAGCAAGCAGGGGGCTGAGAAGCCAAGCAGAAAATGGCTGAAAAGTAGAGCAGAGTTTTCTGCAGGCTCGTGGTTCTGAATAAACAAAAATTAAGAGTCCACCTCCCAGCTAGGAGGGGCCTTACTAAAATGCCCTGGCCTCTTACTTGGGACACACTGAGGGATACCTAGAATAATGGATATGAACAAACGGTATATGGAACCTTATATAAACTGCACCCCAATCACAAGGCTCCATAATTCCTGAATGGACGGCACTGATGTCTCCCTCACTCTAAATACCTGCTAAAGGATAAGATCAATCTCTGGAGGTGAATATCATTGCCAAGGGCAACTAAAAATTTTCATGCACAATGGCTGGGATTCAATAGTAATACAGATTTTCTAAGAACAGGAGCAAGAAAAACAGATAACAGAAACAGTCCTATGGGTGAACAGAATCAGAAATAAACTCTAAAATAACTGTGACTAACTATGTAATAAAATAGAGGACAAAATGCAGAATTCCACATTACAATTGAAAAATAAAAAAAGAAGAAAGTCCAGCACTAAAAAACACAATACCTAAATAATAGTGGGTAGGTTTCAGAACAGACTGCACACTGCTAAAGAGAGTATTAGTAAACTGGAATATTGGTAAGTACAAGATATCTAGACTGGAGCAAATACCTTCAGTGAACCAAAAAGATAAAACACACGAGACACAGTAAAAAGAGCCAAAATATTTATGATTAGAGTTTCAAAAACAAGGAGTAGACAATAAAGGAAATGAAAATTTAAAGATATAGTAGTTGCAAATTTTTTAAACTGATGAATGATATCAAGTCACAGATTCAAAAGGAATTTTAAATTCCATGGAGGAAAAACACAAAGAAAACCACACCAATTCCTCTGTAAAAGTGGAAGCAACAAGGTGAAAAGTGGTTTTGTAAAGACTATAAAGATGATAAGCTCTATCAACAATGATCAGTGGAAAAAAGGGAATAAATTACTGATATTAGGAATG
>PISX010021547.1:0-33449 GCA_004024625.1 Mellivora capensis
CCCCAGGACACTCAGCCAGGTCCTGACTCAGGCCTGATCTCTAGACAAGCTGTACTGACCGGCCCTCAGGTCCCCAGAAGACTGCGACCCGGTCCCAGTGCCCCTCTTGGCTGCTGTCACAGTGACCTGCCCATCTCCCGCTCTCCCCGTCGGCGGTCGCACAGCTCTCTCCCCGTCGGCGCCGAGGGGGCCTAGACGCTTCTCCAGCCCCATGGCTCCAGCACCCAGCACTGCCATGTCCCTGCTCAAGGACGCTCTCCAGACGGAGAGCACGAGGGGACCGCCAGTCTTAGGGAAGAAAGCTGTCCTGCGGGTGATGTCCTTTCACATCCTGGGCCTGAACAGACACTCCAGTCCAGGCCAGCGCCTGGAGCACCCTTGGTCCCCATTTGGCTCCTGCTCTAGGCTCGCTGCAGGCACGTCCCCTCCCCGGGGACCCTGGGAGGGCGGGTCCCCCACCTGCCACATGTCCCCTACACTGGCCCAGGTATGGACCCCCGGGGAGAGACTCACCATTGTTCTGTGTCTGCCAGACGGCGTCGGCCATGCCCCAAAGCCCAGAAAACACGAAGAACACGGCCAGCTGGCGGGGGTCAGGTCTCCACAGCAGGAGGGCGACCGTGCAAGACAGGTGGGTCACCGCACCTGTGGGCGCAGAGGGCGGACACGGGCAGGAAGTGAGCGCGGCCCCGGGGGGCTTGGACCACGCAAGGCTCAAGGAGCCTCTTGTCTGCTTCAACGTGTAAGTAACGTTCCCAGAAATGCTCCCAACCGCCCTCCGCAGCTGGAGGTTGACACTGAATGTGCCGGCAGACCCGGGGGTGCACCCTTCTCAGCCTCTCCCCGCCGCGCACCGGGTGGGGGGAGCCGCTCTGCTGATCTTTGCCCCCACCCTGTCAGCGGGGCTGGGCCACGAGCCCCTGGACCTTGCAGGGGGTCTCCTCGTGCTCCAGACGAGCAGACGAGGAGTGACAGAAGGGGGCTCGTTGACCCCTGGACTCGCAGTGAGTGCTGGGGGCGCGGGGACGGCGCTGGGCTCCCCAGCAGGTGCGGATGTGAATGGAGAGGTGGGCAGAGTCCCCCAGGCTCGTTCCTCCTGACTTGTAAGGGGGCGGTGTCCCCTCCCCAGGGCGACTGGGAGGATGAAACGGAGAAACCTAGTCTGATGACATGGCCCCTGGTGGGCGCCAACTAGTGCTTGCTGTGTCCCCGCCACAGCCACGTGAGACCTGGACTGGGCAGCCAGGTCGTGGTCTCATCAATGCCCTGGCTGTCCACGCTGCTGTGAATCGTCCCCTCCCGAGACCAGAGGGTGAGGTGCGCTTACAACGCAGTCTTGTCCCGATGGGCGAGGACGGGAAGCCTCCCGCAGGGCTGTGCATGCTCAGCCCGCACCCCTCGCTGAGCTGCGCGAGCCCTTCCGCCCCCCCCCCCCCCCCCCCCCCCCCCCCCCCCCCCCCCCCCCCCCCCCCCCCCCCCCCCCCCCCCCCGCCTGCTGCCGCTCCCGCCCGCAAAGGGCCACGGGTCCACCTACCCAGCGCGTAGAGAGCGATTCTGCCCGTGTGCTGGGAGAGCCTTCCGTACAGCGCGGAGCACAGTGCGTTGGTGGCCGAGAAGCAGATCATCACGTACCCGACAAACTGGATCCCCAGGGCGCAGGTGGTATAGGACTGCGGCGGAAGCACAGGGCACATTACCTGGCTGCGCGGGGCATGGTGGCGCGTCTGGGTCGGGGATGCGGGGACGCTGGAACGCGTTCTGCCGTGGGACGGCGGCCGCGCTGGGTTGGCCAGGACCTTCGTCTAGGCCTTGAGGTGCCCAGGGGAGGACAACATGCCCACACTGGGTGGGAACGAGCGAGGACGGGCCCCTGCACCCGGGCGTCCCCACGCGTCCTTCGCCATGTGTCGTGGAGGTCCTGTGAGCCGCGTGAGGAGCTGGTCTGCTCCTGTTCCTCTCACCACACGCTGACTGAGGTGGGGAGGATGGACAGGGGAGCACAGAGGACTCTTGGGGCAGCAGGGCCTCCGCGGGTGACACCATGATGGTGGACGCGTGTCCTTACGCACGTGTTCATACCCAGGGGGCGCAAGCACCAGGAGTGACCCCTGACGTGGGGGATGAAGACGTGTCACGGCAGGTTCACGGATGGGAACAAGTGTCCCCTCTGGGGCAGGACATTGATAATGGGAAGGCTAGGCCTGTCTGGGGCACGCAACGTGGGGCCCTCGGCTCCTTCTGTCCACCATGCTGGGCCCCGGAAACAGCTCCGCAAATAAAATTCTGATAGAAAAGCAGCAGATGTGAAGGAAATGAGGGGAATCTCTGTACAGCCGCGAAGAAAGGGGAGTGTTCCTGCACCGGACGGCTGGGGTACTGAGCAGCCCCGGCCTGGACCCGGGACAGCGCGGGCCACCACTGTCCTCGGGCAGAATCAGGACAGACGCGCAAATGAGCTGGACAGAGCTCTGCTGCTTTGGGACGGTGGGGGCCGTGGCCGAGTCACATGCCACGTGGCCAACAGCAAGGCCCACAGGAGGGCCGTGGCCAAGTGCCAAAGGATAGCTTTGTCATTTTTGTCCTCAGTCTTTGGAACTCCAAGACTCTCCATCAAGACTGTCCCTGGAGCAGGGGGTGCCAGAGAGAACCCAGGACGCACGCATCCTGCACAGAGTGTACGTGTCCCAAAAGAGTTGGGGTTCACCAGAAATTCGGATTTAACTGGGCATCTGGCTAGCTTGGCACATTGGCTCGTCTACGTGGGAGCGAGCTGCGGTGGGCACGAAGCGAGAGGCGTTTTCTGGTCAAGGAAGGGCGACCCTCAAGGAGCGGCCTTGCTGCCGGCTCTCGGGCCCTCGGCTCCCCAGCTCCAACCGGCACTTTCGGGAGAAGGCGTCTCTGTTCTCTACTACCCCCGTCTGAGGCGTCCCTCCCACGGCATCCCAGGACGGTCTTCAGGGCAGGACACCACACGGGGCGGGGGGGGGGGGAGTCCCGGGGGACAGGTGTCTCTGCTGGCTTGTCCCTGAAGAGGCCTTCCCTAGGCACGCAGCGGGCAGGCCGGCATGGCACAAGAACACGTTCTACGTGATGGCTCCCGGAGCGCTTGGGCCCTTGCCCTGAAGACACATCTCCAGTGAGAGCCAGTCCCCGGAGATAAGGCCAAACTCTGGGGGGTGGAGGAAGAGACCGGACACTGAGCTCCTGAGCCCTGAACCTGCTCTCCAGCCCCAGAGGCCGCGCCCCCCACTCGGCCTGCGGGCAGGGGGCCCCGAGACATGCGGGTGCTGGGGCACGCGTCCTGACGGGCTCTCACGTACCCTGGTGTAGTCGCCCGCGAGGAAGGCTTGCTCGAAGCCGCTGTACACCGGCAGCAGCACCAGCAGACGAAGGCGCTTATCTCGAAGAAGCCTTAAGGTCGACAGGAGGGTGAACCAAAAAGGTAGTTTCTTCTCCCCTTTGCCTTTCTGCTGAGGGTCCTTGATGGGTTCGAGAAACACGGCTATGAGCAGGACCGCCAGGACGCCGCTGCCTGCGGGGGAGACAGAGGGCAGGTGCTGGGGCACTCCCAGGAGCCGGTGCCTCCCGGTAACTCCTTCTCTCTCCTTTGGGGCATCGGGTTCAAATCCTGGTTTAAGGGAAACGAGGCTGCCAAGCCTGAGCAGGGCCTCTGGCCTGCGCCACACACCCCATGAGGCTGGGGTCCTCTGCAGTCCTCAGCGCCACGGTAACTCCCAGCTGTGCGGGGGGCAGCTGGGCGAGAGCCCCCGTGCAGAGCCGCTGCGTTCAGAGAGGAAGGGCATGAGGTGGTGGTCACACCTGCCACTTGTGTCGAGGAACTACCGGCCACGGGGGTGGTCTGGGGGGGGCAGTGAGGAGGAGGGATGGGGGCCTTCCCTCTCACGGGTGCATTCTGAGCCACGGGAATGGGCTGACAGCTGTCTGCCCCCGGAGGGACACCTGGGCCCACCTAATCCCACAGGTGTGAAGGCCCCTCTTTCTGCACCACGCACCCCTGTGTTATGTGGATCGAGGGCTAGTGTTTCCTCCTTTTCCTCTTTCCCCAGAAGCCTCCTCAGTCCTTACTGGCTTTGTGACTCCTGCGTGCCTGTCCCGGGTTTCTCCTCTCGCGCAACCCGGGGAGCCGAAGGTTCTTTTGAAAGGCGATGAAAACCCTTGAGAACGGGTTTCAGCCACGATTTCCAGTCCAATAGCTTAGACCCGTCAGCCTCTAACAGGTGACCTGAATTATTTTTTTCTCTTTGCTTCATCTCACCAACCTGATGTGACACAGTGTGTCCAGCCACAACGTGCTGGCCGGGCGCTCCCAAGCCTGCCGGGCTCACAAACCAGCCCTCTCCGGAGGTGTGGGCAGAGCCGGTGGAGGCGAGCAGAGGAGGGGAACATCGCACAGGGGCTGGGGGTGCAGAGAGCTCATTCCTGTGGCCGGGGCTGGTCCTTGAGACCCGCCGTCCTCACCCCTGTGACTTTGGAACAGGGCTTCTAACTCGGTTCACAAAACCACAGATAAGCACATGTGGCTCTGGCTACCATATTGAACTCGACAAAAGAAGAACGATCCTATCGTGGTAGGGAACTCTTAGACCGCCCTGTTCCACTGGCTTTGATTCCATCTGAAGAACACCGGGACGACCCAGCTGAACTCGTTTTGCAGGAATGTTTGCACTTTGGGAAGACACTCCTTTTCCGCAGGGACTCCGCCCTCGGTGAGCACGTACCTGTGTAGACGCCGAGCACCGTGTAGATGAGGGTCTGCGAGGGACGCTGCGTGCTGTTGGTGGATGCCGTGGCCATCAGGCAGTCACTGGCCCCACAGGACAGGAGCTGCTCCTCTGGGATGGCCTCTGTACCATCGGAAGCAAAAAGGTGACATGAGAACACAGGGAACCAATAGGACAAGGGGCCTGAGGAAGGAAGCACGGAGCTAACAGGAGCCCGGACACCCTGTAGCCGAGAGTCACGATAGGTCAAAGTCAGGGCTTGTCTGACCACGTGCCTCCAAACACACTTGCTCCTGGGCACACACCTGTGTGTGCGATTTTACACAGACACATGTGCCGTAAAGGCTGCCTGGTTGTTGTGTGACTTTCTGCACATAATGAAAATGCTCAACGTTTCCAACCTAACCAAGAAGGAGTAGGCACATTGACATGAGAGCAGGTGTCGGACGGAACTGCTGGGCCTGTCTGAGATTCATCTGTAGCCATTCCGTGACCTTGGGCAGGTCGATGCCCACCTCTTCTGAGTGTTACGTTCCCTATCTGCTAGAAGAACAAAACATGCACCGTCCGCGAGTCTCTGACCCCATCAGGGTCTCTGGAGAGAGTGGGGAGACACCATGCAAGAAAGAACACTTGTCATAATAGAAATCTCATCACACAGAACCTGACTGCTGAGATCCATAGCACGGAGACTGAGCAGTGCTGGGAGGGAGGCTGAGAAGCCTCCGGGGGCTCTGGGGATGCCTCACTCCTTGGAGTCTGGGTCCGGAGATCCCCTGGAGAATGAAGCTCGCTTGCTGGTGTCTTTAAAAGTAAAGATGTTCACTCATTTTGCACCAGTCATGTTTTAGAGACTGAAGCTTAATCCCAGTTCCTGTTAGGGTCTGTCAAGGTCAGCAATGAGTAAAGACGGGCCCCCACCCGCCTGATGGGTTCCCTTCTCCCGATGCACTTAGCAACTGATGACATCATGTGGGAACCAGGAGGAGGACTTTGGAGTTTTGAGAAGGTGGGACTTTAGAGGGGATGGCAGGATGGAAGACCAGGACAGAGAGGTAGGGATAGTGCTGATAAGAGTCAGGAGTCAGGACTTACCCTCGCCCCGCCCCATGAATTAGGTTTGCCGGTGAGAATTGGTGAGATTTATTTCCTCTGCCCTTGGTTTAAATCCTCAGACATTAAAGGGTACGGACATTAAACAAATACACACGTTATAGTCATGTCTGGCCAAGGTCAGGTAAAGATGTGAGTTAAGTCATCAGCCGTCAAATGTTGACTCAGTCAAGGGGCAACTGGTCTTAGTGGGACATTTGAGACACTGGACAGCGGAGTAGTTTAGTGGGACAATAAATCAGTTGAGCCTGTTCTTGGTCTGAAAGGATGGTGATGACTCCGTGAACCCAAGTTCCACTGGCAGTGGCCTCCATTTCCCGTGGGCACTGCTCTGCGAGTGTTCCCCCTGCCTCTGGGACAGGGAGGGCAGGGCCAACAAGGCTGGGGCACTTGTGGACAAGACTGACCCTCAGAGCTGCACAGACTGTCCTGGAGAAGAGCTGGGCATAGGAGAGGCTGGGGCCCAGGCGGTCGAGAACTATGTCAGGTGGTTCTCCTGCCCTCATCATGGAATAAAGACGCGTGTGAGGTGATGGGGGTCCCTCTCAGGAGCCATCACTGAGCCCGGTCCCCTTTTACCTTGAGTGGGCATCTGGCCAAACACCAGGGATGAGATCAGGTTGCCCCACACGCCGGACGACTGGAATATGAGAAAGAAGATGCCGAAATACTGGTTCACCACGTCTCGGCCAACTTTTCCCACCTTCTCTGCTTGTGTGTTTCCCATGATGGTGAGGTACGTGCACTGGGCGGACCACAGCGGGGCTGCTCCAAGACCCAGCACTATGGAGGTGGGAATCAAGGTGTACCTGTGAGATAAAAGGCAGACAGTGTCCCTTCCTCCTCCGTTCTCCCCTGCCTCTGTGGAGAAGAAACTCCATGCCTTGTCCTTACTAAGCTTTATCATGCTTATGGATTAGCCAGATCAATGGGTTCACCATCCATCACCCACAGAGAAATGACCAGACTCACTGCTCTTTCTTTTTTTTTTTTAATTTCATTTCTTTTCAGCGTAACAGAATTCATAGTTTTACACCACACCCACTGCTCTTTCTGGTTCGGTTCATTTGCAAGAGAGAAATTCACTGCCAGGGAACTTCCTTGCGTTTGAAAGCAACCACCAATGAGCTGTATTACAAGTAAGGCTGAGTCTCTAACAGCTAATGTTGAAAATGACTGACTTTTTGAATCCCTGACTGATTGATTTACCCTCTTCACTGAAGGCTCGGTATGAAACCTCTATGGCAGTATGAAAGAGAAGACTGTGAAGTCACTGTAATCATCATGTCCTAGATGACAGTGGCCATCTCTCCGAAGAGATGCTTGACAGGTGTGTTCTTGGGAATAAGCGCGTGGGGCCAGTGCTCTTAGAGCTTGGTCCTGGAGGAGCCCCTCAGTCAGAGGGTAGGCAGAGCTCAGGCTGGGCCCCTGCACCAACTCTAGCCCTGCTGTGTCCACTTTCTGTGATGCGGGGAGGGTAGGGTTTGGGTCCACCAGTCACATTATGCTAAATCCCCTGAAATTCACCCTGAACAGGGTCCAGCTCTCATCGCTGGGGACACAGAAGTGCCCTGGTGCAGGGAAGGGAGCTCCAGGCCCACAACAGACCTGAGGGAAGGTCAGGGCTGGGAACTGGGGGGAGGAGATGGGCCCGACAAAAGGGACAGAGACATCTCGATGGGGGAAAAAAAATGGAAAGAAAGCCTCCACGTTATCCTGTCCAGAAGCAGAGAGGAAAGTCAGGAAGTGGCGCTTATGTTACAGGGGACGCAACGGGGCATCCTCGGGCAGGTGCCAGCTGAGGGCTCGCGAGCAGATGACCCTGAAGCCTGACCCAGAAGCCGGGTGGGAGGCATGCGGGAGGCATGGGGGCTGTACCAGCTGGCGTAGAAGTTGCCCAGGAAGAAGGCCACGTAGCAGCACATGGAGAGGACGATGGTCCACTTGCAGCCAAACTTCTTAATGAGGAGCGGCGGAAGGAACATGGAGGACGGGAGCACCGTGCCGTACAGCGTGCTGAGTGCCGTCACGCCCAGGCCTTCCTCGCTGTACAGGCTGCTCTGTGGGGGACAAAACCGCCCTGGTCAGAGGGGCCGGTGGCCAAAGGGAGAGAGCTCTAGGTCAGCACTAGGTTCCTGAGACCACCAGCCACAGGCTTTCCCTGGCCGGCGGCCCCCTCCCAGCTGACAGGTGCGGCGTGGGGGGAACCAGTACAGTCCCAACAGAGAGTGAGCTGCTGCTAGAGACTGGGCAGGGGGAAAGTCCAGGGCCTACAGTGCTGGGTTGTTGTGGGGCAGAGGGCCTCACACCTTCTGTGACATCTGATTTATCTATAAGACAGCTTTGCACTCCTCCTCTTTAAGGCTGAGAAATGGGTGCTATTTTCCCCATGGAAGAGATAGGGAAGGGGACATTGTCTCCTTGTAGACTCATATGTGTGGCTAGACAGATGGTCAGGAAGCGGGTACTTTACTGTGTAGACTCTTCACATTCCTTCCTAGCTGCCCCCGGACATGACAATGTCCTGCAACAATGGACCCTGCACTGGGCAGGTGCAGCCCCCGGCACTCCCTCACTGTCATTCCGTCCACTGTGGATCCCACACCCTTGGGCTGAGCTCTGACTCTGCATAGCACCCACCACTCCGAGATTCTCCGAGATTCTCTCTTCTTCCTCTCTTCCTTTCCTGCCCCACCTCTCAACGTGCTTGGACCTTCCTTGTTCTCACTTTCCAAAGGGCTCCCACTCTTCAAGGGCAGATCAAGGGTCTCCAAGGGCCCCTGGATAGCGCCATCCGCAGAGACCTCCGCTTTGATCCTGCACTGGAATGTCACTTGACCTCTAGCCCACACCACCTGGTGACCTGCAATGTCACCCCAGCTGACAATGATCCCTGAACACGGGAAATGTTCTGCTCTTTCCAGAACTCTCCTGATGCCTTGCTCAAAGCAGGGACAGAACAGTATTTGTAGATTAACTGAAACTGAGCACAACCACAGCTAGTGCCACGAAAATTCTGAAATCTGGCTGGACGATGGAAATTGAGGGCTCTGCTCTGAAGTGGGGTTATCTGGAAAGTTCCGCTTGTGTGGAGTAGGGGAGCTGGTTCAGCCTGAGCCTTTTTCTTCCTTAATACAAACGTAGGAAATCCGGTGCTACTGAGCTCAGCTCCCGCATGCTCGTGAGAAAGAAGCCTGCAGCCTTTCCGTGCCCTGGAATTTCTCTTCCACACACTGTGCTGCTGCAAATCAGCAAACGTATCTTGGTCACGGATAGTCAAATCCGACTGCAAACCACTGAAAAGGAAGACAGATTTCAGTAGCCAAAGTAGGAATCAAATTTTAAAAGCAACCTTCTTTCTCCACGAAGGCCGGTGTTCAGATCCCTGTGTCTGCAAGTATGAGCAGAGAGGGCGTGCAGGGTGGTCCAGAATACTATGGGAGGGAGAGTGTGTGTGCCTGTGGGCTCAGAGTTATGCAGGACCCGTCGTGTAAGCAAGTAGGACGTTCACTCAAGTCACTCAGCAAAGGCATCCTTGAGCACTTGCCAGGAGAGGCTCTGTGCCCTGCTCTAGTGAAACCAAAGGGAATTACAGCAGCCCTGCCCTTCCAGGAGTGCGCCCTGGGCAGGAGCTGGCAGGGGTCAGGGACACCGGCAAACGGGCCTGCAATTGGGCCTGAGTCCCGCAAGGGGCGCTAGCCTAAGGCAGCAGGACGACCTTGGAGAGGGCGTGAGGACCATATGGGATTGGAAGGACGAGTGGGGGTGCGGGAGGCGGGAGGCGGGAGAGGAGCTGCCTGGGGCTAGTCCTGGGCTGAGAGGCAGCCAGGAACATTGAGCTGCTTTATCTAGAGCCCTGAAGCTCTTCTGAGGAGAGGAGGCGGGGAAGCCTGCTGGAATGCAGCGGGAGGAGTCCTGGCTCCGTCCTGGGGAGGAGGGTCGGATCTTCAAGCCCATGGAGAGCCTGGGGTGGGAGGCAAGCTGGAGATTAGCATGCGGCGCTGACTTTCAGGCCCAGAGTTAGCCATCGATTGCCTCCTGTGTGTCAAGCACTGTCTTAGTCAGGGGGACAAGGTCATGGAGTAGTGACCGTCCTTCTGGCTTCGTGGACTCACGGGCATACTGTGGGGCCTGCTGCAGCATCGGGGGAACACACACGGGTGTGCCCCTTCCAGAGTTCAGTCCCAGGGAGCAGGGAAAGGGGCGAAGGGGGTGACATCCAAGTGGAGAGCCCAGTGGCTTGCAGGTGACCATTAGCCACAGGAGGGAGAGGCCACAGCTGCTGCAGGGGGAGGCTGTGTAGGTGTGTGCCTGGGTCCTGGCAGGAGTGTGGATCGGGGCTGGGACCCTGGGGATGCCTGGGACCATGTGGGCCACCCCCGGAGGCCTGAGAACGAAACTGACCAGATGAGAGCCGAAGGAAATGACAGGAACAGGCAGGAGGCTCCAACATCGTGGGGACGCAGCCCTGCCTAAGGTCACTTCTGTCCGTGTCATGGCATTCTTTTGTGTAGGCCACTCCAGACTGGTGGAGACAATGGTCCCCGTTAAACCATGGTTACGTATTCAAGATCAGCCAGCAAGGAAATATGGTGGGTTAGGGCTGGGACAGAAGGCAGAGAGGTGGGCTGGGCAGACTGCCCCACGCCAGAGCTGGAGGTCTGGTCCCCTAACATCTCTGCTCTTCCCAGGAAGAGGGGGCCTCCCCAGCGCTGACTGTGATCACGGGCAGACTGGGGAGGACTTGGGTGTGCGGGCAGCGGGGCCATCTACTCTCCCTGGACCGTGGCCACCATGCCAACTACACTTCAAAAAAACAAGACGAAACAAAACAAAACACCTTTCCGGGGAAATAAACAGCAAAATACTCCCGGCACACACGGCCCCGGCCACAGCTGGTTAGAGAGGCCGGAGGAGGAAAGAGTGCCGTGGCGGTCAGACTTACAGAGACCACTTTGTCCAAATTCACCATATTGCCCGAGGTTTAGAATCTGGAGAGTTTAGTGAAACCTGAAAAATTCCCATTACTACCCCAGCCACAAAGCCAACGCTGTGAAACCATAGAATTTGCAACAACTCATCCTGTGCCTCTCCCTTTAACTATCCAAAGGCAAAGAATGTCTTATCACATCACTAACCCAAGACCCACACCCCCATCCAAGGGTCAAGCTGCACATTCCCCGCCCTGCGGTCCTGCCGGGGTGGGGGAGGTGGCCCTGCTCGCTCATACATGGGAACCTCCGACAGAGAGGGTATGGGAGTGAGGGGGTTAAGGAGAAATGCTCCGTTCCCGTCTCCCGTGGCCGTGGGGCTTCTTTGAGGCTCGCTGGCAAGTGTTCTCGCTTACCTGCAGGCTCTGCAGGCCTCCGTAGGCTGTGAAGAGAAGCAGAAACCCGAAAGACACCACGAGGACATTCTTCAGGCTTCTTTCCATCGTGCGGATTCACAGTGTCAACCATCCGTGGGCACGCACACGCGTAGTCCCTGAAAGAAACCAGCCGGGGCGCAGGGAAGCCGTCTGTACCCAGAAGTTCCGTTCCCTCTCTGTCCTCTGCGTGAGGCGTGCAGGTCAGCGAGGTCCCGGTGAGTCAATGGACTTAGTTATCACAGAGGCGGGGGAGCGCCGTGGGGGGTGTTGGTCTCTTCGAGCTGCAATAGCCACTTCCTAGCGGGCAAGAGATTAGGACTTTCACTGCTGGTGCACACTTGCAGGTCCCCTCCTAATTTCTAGATAAAGTCCTTACAGTAACGTAACGACTGTCCTGTGTGTGTGTGTGTGTGTGTGTGTGTGTGTGATGGTACCTTCCGCATTAAAAGAAATCGTCAGCGGTGCAGAATATGCGTGTATTTCAGTCGTAAAGAATGAAGTACGAGTGTGGGCTTCAAGATACAGCTCAGCTTCTGAGACTGACTTAAGGTGATGGTGAGACCCGAGGGCCCGAGTCCGGGTGTGTCAAACTCTACGTGATTTTACTGCACTGCCAGAATTAAAGGAACAAGAACACAACACCTCCTGAGTATAGCGTCTTAGAGTTTGCGAAGGACCTTACATGCGTCCTTTTATGCTGTCCCAAGGGCGAGCTGTGGTGGTTGTCAGTGGGACTCCAGACACGACCAGGTGGAGAGCTGAGTTTCTGAACAGCTCACAGATTCGGGGTTTTGGAAGAGAGGCGTGCTGTCCAAGAGAACGTTCTGCACTGTCCAGGGCAGCCACAGGCTTCATGTGGCCACTGAGCCCTTGAAACGTGGCTAGTGCAACTGGGGGGCTGGACTCACGGCTGCACTTAATCTTAATTAATTTAAATTTAAATAGCGACCTGTCGCAGTATCTGCCATACTGGGCAGCACCCATCTGATTTCAAACAACGTAACCCATGTCTCACAGCTAAGAAGCAAAATCATTTTTCATCTAATTGTCCATTCAGCTGTTAGTTCATTCGGTTGTTAGTGATGTTTGTAGACTGACTCCAAAGTGCTGTGAAATCAGCCATTTTTACTTAGTTTGGGTCAGTCAGAAAAGCCTTGCGGGATTGGCAAACCTAACACGGTTAGGTGACCGGCAACACCACCCATGCCAGCGTGCCATTCCATCCGAAGAGCACGACGAAACCCTTGCAGCATAATTTACTCTTGTGAAAATGACACTTTTAGGAAAATAAGGGTTTTACGCACAGACAAAACGTGGATGCCACGCTCAGTACAGATGTGCAGGGAGCCTCGTCCAGCAAAAGACACTAACATGGAAACAGATGGGACCTGTGGGTTCAAACCCCAACCCCATCACTTCTCTGCCCAAGAGTCTCACGGGAATCACTCCACTTTCCAAACCCGCTTTCCTCTTGGAAAAGGAGATTGCAGAAGTTCAGGAAACTAATAACTGTGAAAGCCCCTGGAGGAGCCGTAGCACATCCTCATCACCAGGAAGCGGTAATGGGCTACGGTGACATTTTCGCTTCCAGAGAAAGTACCTCTCGGGACAGTTTTTGAAGAAATCTAATAGCTATCATAACATGCACTTTTCACACCAATCTTACTGATTAATGCACTCTGGCTTCTTTCTCACTTTCAGCCACGTTCTAGCTTACTCAGTTCTGGCCTGGAACTACTCACAGTGACTTTCACTCTGATCTTCGAAGACACAGCGGAGGTTTTCTTCCGTTGCCCACTGTTCAAACGGGCCAGAACCACCTTCTGGGATTTGCTCCCTGACTCCGGGGAGCAGCTCCCGGGAGCTACCGTTCTAGCTCCGTGCTTACGCCGTGAAGCTTCTGTCTCCTCCTATCTTTGCAAGCCACGTCCATCCCTGTCCCTCTAGCTGTCCTTCTGGTAGTCAGGAGTTCACATGGAAATAACTGCTTTCATCCTATCTGCTCCCACTTTCCCTCCCACTTCTTCCCTTTTATCCCTCATAATAGTGACTTTTTAAGTGAACCGTATTTTATAGTCTGCCCTCGCTCTCTAGCAGAACAAAATGCTCCCCTGCCCAGTGATAATGGGAAATCTTTCCCATACATCACCATATAAGTTTGAGGTGTGCAGGACAGTGGTCTGATCTACCTCTATTGTAAAATAATTAGCACAGTAGCCTTGGCTACCGACCACCTTCTCATATAGATACAGTAAAAAGAAAAGAGAAAAAAAAACCCATTTTCTTGTGATGAATTCTAAGGATTTAAAAACTTTCCTGTATTTCCCAGACATGCACACAGTGGCGCCAGCTGTATTGGTCACGCTCTACCTCCTGTCTCTAGTAATTATTAATCTTGTAACCACAAGTTTGTACCTTTTGACCACCTTCCTACATTTTCCCATCACCCTCTGTCTCTGGTAACCATAAGTCCCATTTTTTTTTTCTATGAGTTTGGTTTTTAAGTTTTTTAATTTATTTTTTAAGATTCTGCATGTATGAGAGATCATACAGTATGTGTCTTCCTTTGTCTTATTTCACTAACCATAATGCCTTTGGAGTCCACCATGTTGTCACAAGTGGTACGAGTTCCATGTTTTTTTATGGCTGAAAAATGTTCCATTGTATCTCCATACACAGATTACCTGTCCATTCATTCATTAACGGCCACTTAGGTAGTTTCCATGTCTTGGCTCTCGTAAGTAATGCTGCTATGAACATGGGGGTGCAGGTGTATTTGTGAGTTGGTGTTTTCGTTTTCTTTGGATACATACCCAAAAGTGAGATTGCTAGATCATACTGTAGTTCTATTTTTAACTTTTTGAGGAACCTGCATTCGGTGTTTCACAGTGGCTGCACCGATTTACATTCCTACCAATAGTGCATAGGGGTCCTTTTCTTGGCATACTTGCCAGCTTTCATTATATCTTGTCTTTTGATGGTGACCATTCTAACAGGTGTGAGGTGATGTCTCATTGTGGTTTTGATTTACATTTTCCTGATGATTCGAGATATTGTTCATTTTTTCATGTACCTATTGGCTTTTGGTGTATCTTCTTTGGAGAAATGGCTATTCAGGTCCTTTGCCCATTTTAAAATTCTTTTTTGTTTGTTTTTGGCTTGTTTTTGCTATTGAGTTGTATGCATTCTTTATGTATATTGGATATTAATCCCTTATCAGATATATGGTTTGCAAATATTTTTCCCCTTCTATAGGTTTTCTTTTTACTTTGTTGATGGTTTTTTTTTTTTCTGTACAGAGCTTTTTAGTTTGATGTAGTCCTGCTTATTTACTTTTTTGTTGCTTGTGCTGTAGGCGTCACGCCCAGACATCACCACCAAGACTCATGTCAAGCAGCTTTATTACTGTGTTTTCTTCTAGGAGTTTCATGGTGGCAGGTCTTATATTTTTAAGTCTTTAATTGATTTTGAGTTCATTTTTGTGTGTAGAATAAGAGATGGGCTCAGTTTCATTCTTTTACATGTGAATATCCAAGAATCCTAGTACTGTATATTGAAAAGACTGTCTTCTCTCCATTGAGTATTCTTGGCTCCCTTATCAAACATTAGTTAACTTTATAATGCTTGGGCTTATTTGTGGACTCTCACTTCTGTTCCATTGGTCTGTTCTGGTTTTTATGCCGGTACCATACTCTTTTGATGTCTACTGTTTTACGGTATAGCATGAAATGAGGAAGTGTGATGTTTTTTGCATCATTCTTAGGATTTCTTTGGCTTTTGGGCATCTTTTGTGGTTCCATATAAATTTTAAGAGTTTTTTTTTCCTACTTCTGTAAAAAATGTCTTTGGAATCTTGATAGGGATTTCCTTAAATCTATACATGGCTTATAGTAGTACTGACATTTATACAATATTAATTCTTCCAATCCATGAACATGGGACACTTTTCCATTTAATTGTGTCTTCTTTTATGTCTTTCATCAACGTCTTGTAGTTTTCAGAGTACAGATATTTCACCTCCTTAAACTTATTCCTAAACATTTTATTGTTTTTGATGGTATTGTAAGTGGGATCAATTTCAATTATTTCCTTTTCTGAAAACTTGTTGTTGGTGTATAGAAATGCCACTTCTTTTCATATGTTGATTTTGTATCCTGCAACTTCACTGAATTCATTGATCAGATCTAATGGTTTCTTGGTTGAACCTTTAGGATTTTCTGGATATAAGATAATGTCATTTGAAAATAGAGAAAATTTTACTTCTTCCTTTTAAATTCTGATACCTTTTATTTCTTTTTCTTGCCTGATTGCTTTGGCTAGGACTTCTAGTACATTGTTTAATAGAAGCAGTGAGGTGTGCACCATTGTCTTCTTCCTTATCCTAGAGGAAAAGTTTCAACCTTTCACCATTGAGCATGATATTAGTTATGGGCTTGTCATATATGGTCTTTATTATGTTGAGATATGTTTTTTCTATGCCTAATTTGTTAAGAGCTTTTATTGAGAATAAATGTTGAATTTTGTCAAATGCTTCTTCTGCTTCTATCGAAATGATTATGATTCTTTTCTTTCATTCTATTAATGTGATGTATCATAATGATTCATTTATATATGTCAAACTATCCATCCTCATATTCGAAATGGTAAATCCTATTTGTTCATGGTGAATGGTCCTTTTAATGTGCGGCTGAATTTGGTTTGTTAGTATTTTGTGGAAAAATTTTGCATTGATCAATTCATCAGGGATATTGGCCTGTAGATTTTTTGTTTGGTTTGTTTGTTTGTTTGTTTGGTAGCATTCTTTTTAGAATTTGGTATCAAGATAATGCTGACCTCATAAAATGGGTTTGGGAATGGCCCCCCTCCTTGATTTTTTGGAAGAGCTTGGGAAGAATTGGTATTAATTCTTCTTTGAATTTTGGTAAAATAACTGATAAAGCCATCTGGTCTTGGGCTTTTCTGTATTGGGAGATTTTTTTTATTATTGAGCCAATCCCCTTACTAGTAATTTGTCTGTTCGTATTTTTTAATTTCTTCCATATTCAGTCTTAGTAATTTATAGATTTCTAAAAAGTTTTCCATTTTTATTAGGTTTTCCAGTTTGTGGGCATATAGTTGCTTTTCACAGCCTCTTATGATCCTTTGAATTTCTGTAGTATCCATTGTAATGTCTCCTTTTCCATTTATAATTTAGTTGATCTGCGTCCTTTTTCTTTTTAATTTGGTTAGATAAGGATTTATAAATTTTATCATTTCAAAGAACCAAGTCTTACTTTGGTTAATCTTTTCTATTGTTTTTTCTATTCTCTTTTTCATTTATTTCTGCTCTAATCTTTATTATTTCCTTTCTTCTAACTTTGTGTTCAGTTTGTGCCTTAAAGCATAAAATTTGGTTACTTATTTGGGAATCTTTCTTGCTTCTTAATATAGGCATTTATTGCAATGAGCTCCCCTCTTAGAATTGTTTTTCCTGCACCCCACAAGTTCTGATATGCTGTGTTTCCAATTTTGTTTGTCTCAAAAAACTTTTGTATTTCTCCTTTAATTTCTTTGATCCATTGATTGTACAATTTTCATGTGTTCATAAATTTCCCAGTTTTCCTTTTGTTATTGATTTCTGGGTTTATGACATTGTAGTCAGAGAAGATACTCAATATAATTTCAAATTTTAGAATTTGCTAAGAGTTCTTTTGTGGTCTAACTTATAGTTTATCCTAGAAAATGATCCATGGGCACCTGAGAAGAATGTGTATTCTGTTGTTGGATAGAATGCTCTGCACCTATTAGGACCATTTGGTCTATAATGTTGTTCAAATCTATTGTTCCCATATTGATTCTCTGCATGCTCTCTCCATTGTTGAGAATAGTGTATTGAAGTCCCCCACTATTATTGTATTCCTGTTGATTTCTTCTTTTAGCTCTGTTAGTTTTTGCTTTATGTATTTAGGCACTCTAATGTTGAGTGTAGAAATAATTACAATTGTTATACCTTTTTTTTAATGTACTGGCCCTTTTATCACCATTTAATAATCTTCTTTGTCTCTTTTTTTTTACCATTTTTAGTTTAAAGTCTGTTTTGTCCAGTGTAGGTGTAACCACCCGTTTTTGTTGTTGTTGTCATTTGCTTGAAACACAATTTTCCATCTCTTCACTGTCTATGTGTGTCTTTAAGGCTAAAATGAATCCCTTCTAGATGATATATTGTTAGATCTTGTGTTGGTTTTTTTTTTAAATCCACCCAGCCATTCTGTGTCTTTTAATTGGAGAATTCAATCCCTTTATGTTTAAAGTAGTTACTCATAAGTAAGAATTTACTACTGCCATTTTTTGGTTTTCTGGTTGTTTTCTAGATTGGTTGTTCTTTCTTATCCTGCTATCTTTTTCATGTGTTTTCATGTCTTTTGGTACCAGTATGCTTTGACTTCTTTATTATGTTCCTTTGTGCAGTTACTCCAGGATTTTCCCCTGTGGTTATCATAAGCTGACATAAAATATCTTAAATTTAAAACATCTTATTTTAAACTGAAAATAACTCAACTCCAATAAAATTCATAAACTTTACACTTTTACTTCTCCTCCCCTTCACATTTTAGCTTATTGCTATTATAATTTACATTTTTATATTGTACAATTAATAAAAGACTATTGTAGTTATAGTTATTTTTAATAGTTCCTTTTTATTACTTTTAAACTAGAGTTGCAAGTGAATTATGCACACTATTACCATATTGCAGAATCTAACCATGGCTATATATTTACCATTGCCAGTGAGGTTTGATTGATGTTAATTAACATTCCTTTCCTTCACTCAGAGAATCCCTTTAACATTTCTTGTAAGGCAGGTCTAGTGGTAATGAACTCCTTTTGCTTTTGTTTGTTTACTGAAGTTTTTATTCCTCCTTCATTTCTGAAGGATGGCTTCATTCATGTAGAATTCTTGGTTGACAGTTATTTCAATATTTTGTGTATGTCATTCTATTTTCTCCTGGTCAGAAAAGTTTCTGTTGAGAAATCCATTTCTAGTCTTGTGGAATTTCCTTTGTATGTTATTTCTATCTTTTCTTTTGCTGCTCTTAAAGTTGTTATTATTATTATTATTATTATTATTATTATCTTTGACTGTTGGTAATTTAGTTACAGTGTGTCTCAGTATAGCCCTAATTGGGTTCAACCTATTTGGGGTCCTCTGGACCTCATGGATCTGGATGTCCTTTTCTCTCCCTAGGTTTGGGAAGTTCTCAGACAGTATCACTTTAAATATGCTTTCTGTTCCTTTATCTTTCTCTTGTCCTTTTTCAATTTCCATAATGTGAATATTGTTTCTTTTCATTGTGTTCTGTAATTCCCATAGTCTTCCTTCACTCTTTCATTCTTTTTTCTTTTTGCTCCTCTGACTGAATAATTCTTTTTGCTCCTCTGACTGAATAATTTCTAACATCCTGTCTTTCAGGTTACTGATTCTTTATTCTCCATGGTTTTTTTCTACTTTTAAAACATGCTACTGAATTCATCAGTTCAGTTATTGTATTTTTGTGACTCCTGTATTTCATTTGTTTGCTTGTTTTGATGGTTGCCATTCCTTGTTGAACTTCTTTTGTTCATGCATTGTTTTCACAATTTTGTTTAGTTGTCTGTTTTTTTTTTAAATTTTTAAAAGATTTTATTTATTTATTTGAGAGAGAAACAGTGAGAGAGAGCATGAGAGGGGAGAAGGTCAGAGGGAGAAGCAGACTCCCCATGGAGCTGGGAGCCCAATGTGGGACTCAATCCTGGGACTCTGGGATAATGACCTGAGAGACTTAACCAACTGAGCCACCCAGGCACCCCGTTGTCTATTTTCTTATATTCCACTCAACTTCCTGAAGAGGATTATTCTCAGTTCTCTGTCTGACAGTGCATAGATCTCCATTTCTTCAGGGTCAGTTACTGGAGCTTTATTAGTTGCCTTTGGTAGTGTCATATGTACCTGGTTTTTCGTGACCACTTCATTGGTATCTCTGCATCTCCTCTTCTGCATGTTACAGTTTGGCTTTGGCATGACAGCTCTTCACCAGTCAGTTCTGTTTGGGTTTCTGTGTGTGTCTGGGCGATGGGCCCTGATATTATGGTCTATTTTTGGCAATGCAACTTTTCCAGCACTGTGGATGGGAACTGGGGTTTTGCTATTGGCTGAGAACAGTTGAATAGGACTGCTGGTTTGGTTCCCTCCCCAAGTGAGGCTGTAGGATGGGCTCCACATCTGGAGCCATTGGCTGGATTTGCTGGTCAGGTTTACTAGATGGTCAGGACTGGGTACTACATTCAGTACTACATAGGGCTATGAATTAGTTTCCCTGCCCTGGCAAGACAGCATTACCTGAACCTGTATAGCTCATGGTGTGGGGGCCTGAAATAAGCCAGAAGTCCCTGGTCAGGGGAGGCCCCTGCTTTTGCTCTGCAGAGGGGGAGGTCAGTCTGGGCTCTCTGTTCAGGTGCCCCTGTTTGTAGCACTACTGCATGGGCTCTGCAGCTTCCCATGTGCTTTGGTTATGTTGTTTACAGGCTGGGGGCTATATTCAGTGATGATCTGGGCTGTGAGTTAGATGGGCAGAGACGACCAGGAACAGCAGGGGAAGCAGCTCTAAAGCTGGTAAAGTTCTTTCTTTCTTGTCTTAACTCAGGCCAACCCACACCCCAAGTTCCCTGGAAGAATAGGGCCACTAGCTTTTCTCTGCAAACTGTCAGCTGTGCCTGCCCTTCTCTCCACTCTAGCACTGCTGGGTCACACAGCAGCCAGGAGTTGTCACCAAGCCCTCTGGCCAGCTGGGGCTGGAAGACACTCTGCACCCTAGGTGAGGCTATGTCTCAGCCCCTGTGCCTGGAAAGGAAGGGGAAAAGATCCTCTCAATTTCCCAAGCAAGCTTTCCAGCTGGGAGGGGCCGGGAGCACCCCTGGGACTTGGGCATGTGTTCATCTCCCTGCTTGTGTGCAGCGGAGGATGCGTCCCTGCTTGGTACTGGCTTTGCTCTGGGTGACATCCGCTCAGCTCGCCCGGCTCTTGGCTGGAGCACCCCAGGCCGCACAGCTTCCGGAATTTGTTGCCAGCCCTTCTGCTCAAATGGGTCTGGAAGGCACTCTCCACAGGGGCTGTGGCTAAGCGCCTCGTCTGGGCACAGGCAAGCTGGGCTCTGGGGCGGGCAGAACTCCTTGTCTGAGGAGCCAAGTCAGGTAGGTCTGTGGCCCACTAAGTTCCCCAGTCAGATTGGACCCCCGTCCTGGTTTTGCTGGTGAACAAAACCTCTCGTGGGGATTACTAGTTGGGAACTGCAGATATGAACTTGGTCTGCCGAGGTCCCAGGGCTGCCGAGGCAAGCCCCTTCCCCACTTCTCCCTCACAGTCAAGTTCCCAGTGGTCGAGCCCTGCATAGTTCCCCCATAATCCCCACCGTGTGAAAGCGGATTCGGGTATCCCACAAAATGTCCCACAATGCTGGGGAGCCTAGTTGTTATCCCAGGTTCCCTTTTCCCACTGGATGAACCAGAGGCTCAGGGAGACCTCTCGGTGTGGGGCTTTGCTGGCCTGGGGGAGGGGCAGTGTGGTGCCGTGTGGCCGTGTGGCTGTGTGGTGGCTTCTCTTCCCCGACACACACAATCCGTCCTGGTCTCTGAGGTGCGGGTGGTGCTTCAGCCTCACACCCGTGTTCTAGAATTCTCTCAGGGTGTTGTTCTTTCTCTATCAGTTGTTGGTTGTTGTTCTTGCGAGAGGGAGCAAAGTCTGGGACAACCTCTGTCGCCACCCTAGTGATGGGACTCTCCCAAACTACATCTTAAGAGATGTCCCCCAGGACCGTGCCCGAACTGTTCCTGTGACGAGGACAGGTTTATTTAGCTGATGCCATATGATTCCCTCATAATCAGATGGTCCAGCCTCAGAAGTGTGTGTCCGCTAACTTATACATTCCCGTAGCTGTGTGGTTGGGACGGGGATGGGAGTGGAGAATTCCAGAAACCCAAAAGCTGTTTTGACTGGTCTGCCGGCATCCGTCTTATTAGCAGGGCGGAACGGGTGCCGGCACGGCTGAGGACTCAGGTATAAACGGCTCAAAACACCAATAATCACTGCATTCCCTACAATTAACACCCACACCTTTTCACCTGGAGGAAGAAAAATGATTTGTGGATCCCTCATGGTCCCTTACTGGGTATCCAGTGAAAGTCCCTGTCTGGCACCCAGCTGAGAACGAAGCTTCTAGAAACTCTCGGGGTTTGAGGGCCACGGATTTTACCAGCCACTAGATGTCACCGCTTTGCCGACCCTGAGCTCACCGACCGCTCAGGGGTGTGAGTCCTACAGGACCTCATTTCCCGTCGGTGAACTCCTGCGGAGAAGCTCTCCGTTCCGGGAAGTCTCATCAGCCATTTGCTCTTCTGAAGAAATTACTTATGTAAGCAAATTAATATCAATTTTCTTGACATTTAGACCTGATACGTTTGTTAATAAAAGCACGGTACAAATTCAAATTTGTCCTAATCATTAGTTATCCTTTCTCCTATTAGAGTCGAACAAAGCATTTGTAAGGAAGGGAGCGAATTATTGCTTACGTTTGGAATTCTTACACTTTGGAAATAAATGTATTTGGTACTTTTTTTCTTTTTTAAAGTAAGAGCAATTTCTATCCTCCCCACTCTGGCTTCAGAAAGCATTCGGTTCATCTCTGAGCAAGTCTTCAAAGCCGCTGAAGGCAGGCTGGCCGGCTGGCCGGCGGGAGAGGGTGGGGGTTGTGAGGACCCAGCTGACCGCAGCCCCCTGGAGGGCCAGGGGGGGTCCTCCCGGATCCCATCCTACCCCAGACGAGGCCCGTTCAGCTCCTTCCCATCACTTATCCGAGAGAGCAGAGTCTTCCCACTCTAGGGTCCCTCGTGCGTGTCCAGCTGGGCCACGGGAGGGGCCTGCCCACAGCCCACATCCTTAGTAGGACTTTGCAAGTCCCCCCTCCTGCCCCCAGCCACTGCCTCCGCAAAGGCCACACCCCCTCATCTTGTCCCAGAGACACAGAGCCGGGCAGGCTGCGCTGAGCCCTTGGGTGCCCTTCACGTGCCCGGCCTGCGTGACGACATGAAGGAGTTGGAGAGGGCACGGTCCTCACACCATACTCGCGAATATGGGGACGCGACAGAGGTTCCCCGTTTAACGCACAAGCATGCTCTCGCGCTCCTTTGTTTTTCCAAGTGCATAGTCCCTCGCCCTCAGATGGGCCCTCTGCTGCCTGCACGGCCCAGCCGCCTTCCGTTGCAGTCAGGCTACTTGTCCGGGCCTGCCCTGGGCCAGAGACGGCTCTGGGTGCTGAGGCCGCTGCCCCGATGGTCGGCAAGAACCCCTGTTCCCACTGAGGTTTCCCGCCACTGAAGGAGACAGAGAGTAAACCACGAAGCAGATAGAGAAGTCACACCAGTGCAGGTTGGGTACACACTGCTCCCCAAAGCCAACAGGTGACGTGATAGACCGGACGGGAGGGTGCGCCCATTGGCCTGCGCCCCACACCCGCGACGGTGACAGAGCCCGCCACCCAGGCAGCAACCCAGCTCCCGGCTGCTCAGCCCAACCAGTCTGCTCCCCGCAGACAGGGAAAGTCTCAGCCCCGCATCTTGTGAGCCCAGCAGACCAGAGCCCGTGTCCCCTCTGCTTGAACAGGGTCCCACTGAGCCCTGGGAGCGGCTGAGAAAGCGGGACCTGTCATGGGGACAGCCAGGGACCAAACTGCACACTTGCCCACATTCCTCCGATGAGGGCAAAGTGGTGATTACGCCGGAATGTTCTGGGTAGTTCTCAGTCCATTATCTGGTCTACAGAGGCAGAGTGGCAGGGATGTAAATTACCTTGGTGAACCTCCAAAGGTAATCGTGGGCCTTTGATCCCACGACACACAGACGCCCAGGAAGTCTGCGTGACGTCCGCCCGGACCAAATACCAGCAAGGTCTTTACCTGGTTCCGCGCCTCCTGAGTGCCCGTCGTTACCGTGGCACATGTCCTCTTAGGTCTCGGAGAATGCGGACACTTTCCTGCTTGGCTTATGGTGGCGAGGAGAATGACTGACTTCTCAGAGCGTCGGGGAATCATTCACACGATGGCTCCTTCGCTTCAGCAAGTGGTACAACCTATTTGCAGATTACAAGCCCCCGGCGGCTGCTTCTCTGGGAGCTACTTGACTCTCTCTGCGAGAGATTTGCCGGCGAGATGTGGAGAGGCGACCGGGGAGAGAGCCCGGTGTGGCTGAGAACATTTTAGAAAGGTTGCTACTGAGGTCTTACTTTTTGCACCAAAACGGCAGAAGCTCATCTTGATTAAAAAAAAAAAAAAATCATCTTGTGGAATTTAAGAAACAAAACAGATCAACAAATCAAGAAAAAAGAAACAAATTTTAAAAGCAGACTCTTAACTGAGGATAATACACCAGTGGCTGTGGGGGAGGGGCGGGGGCGGGAAGGAACGAGGACTAGGGGTGCCCACGTGGGGACGGGCACCGGGTAGCCTGCAGAGGTGTTCGTGCGCTCTGTTGTACACCAGAAACTAACGTAACACTGTGTGTCAATTATACGTCGGTAAAAACACGAAGAAGTTAAAAAACACAAAAATCACGACATATGGGCCTTTGTGAACACAAGTACACACGCACACGCGTGCACACAGGGAGCCCACAGGCAGACTGACAGCAAGCCCTTCCCTGGACGACAGAAGTGTGGGAGTCGGGGCATCTGCCCTCTGTTTGATGCACCTGTATTCTATTCCCACGTTTTCAGAAAAAGCATTTAATTCTATAAACAGTAATGGTTTTTAAAGGAAAATGGATTTATCTAAAGAAACTTTGTTACGAAGAACTCTGAGCATTAAACTAAAACTCATTATTTTTAGGCCCCTGAGTTAACCATTAACCCGTTTCCCTCTTACTTCTCTGGAATGTTCCCTGGACCCCTGCTCCCAGAGCCAGGGGTTTGCGAAGCGAATGCAAACAGGCCCCCGGTATCTGCCTCCTGCACACGGCTTCCCATGTGCTCTCCCGCCCCAGCCCACGGCCACCCCGCAGGCCGTCCTTTGCATTGGGGTTAGTGTTCCCAGCAACAGCACCGCTGGGGTCTCGTAGCCTCGGGCTGGCTGCACGCGGGATCAGCAGCTCCTTGGGGCCCGGCCTGTCTGTGCTGAGCTGGAAAGAAGCGAGACGTGCCCTTGGGTCCCCGGAAGCAGCCCAAGGCCAGCGGTGCAGGGGTCTCCCCACGTTCTGCCCCGTTCCCCAAGTCCCGCTCCACACGGACCGCAGAGACACGTGCGCCCTCCCCCAGCCCGAGACCCAGACGGGGGCCGGCCCTCAGTGGCGGCGGCACGACTGGATCGTGTTCTCTGCCTCCGAGGGGACCACGTACCGCAGGTGCTGTTCAGTCAAGAAGGACCTCCTGGCACTCTGTGACGGGGACAGGCCACAGGACCGCGGGCCATCACGGGGTGGGGAAATGCGCTTTTGCTCCCCGGTGTGGGGGAGGGAAATCAGGCTGATGATGTGTTTTGAGAACCGGGAGGGATTGTGACTCACAGGTGAGTAAGGTTCTGTGCTCACAGCTCTTGCCTGAGGGGCAGCTCAGCCCTTGTGGGCCTGGGTTCGGCCACGGGGGGCGCGCGCCCCGCATTCCCAAGGCCGGATGCCCAGCAGCTGTGAAGCCAAGAACCTCCGAGCCAAGCTGCCTCCGGGTGTCCTTGGCCCGGGAGCGGCGCAACTGCTGGGGCAGCTCGGCTGAACCGGGCCGCCGTCTGCCCCTGGACCCGGGACTGAGTTTTCCTGGGGAAAAGGGGTGTCTGTGAAAGTTCTCCAAGCAAAACCGTGGGTTTTTGGGAGTAATCCCCAATATCCTGGTTCTTTAAACACGGTGAGGTTAACTGATGTCATGGTGTTTTCTGGCATCCTTGGTGGCCGTGGCTCGAGTTCTGTTGTGTGAGGTGAGTTGGGAGTAGGGTCAGGGAGGAAGCTCACACTCCTGGCCTTCACAGTGGTATCTTATCTGCATCTTTTCCTCGCCCTCCCCCGCCCCGGTGCACCAAGCAGGTCATCCTCGCCGCGTCCGCGCGGCGGGTCTTTCGTTTCCGCGAGCCCCGTGTTCGAGTCCTGCTCAGCCGCTCTCTGCGGTGGTGTCCCCGCCCGTGCCGTCCACCGCGCCGAGGAGCCTTGGGTCCTCGGGCTCTGCAGAAGAAATTGGGCTTTGCAGTTCAAAAATGAACCCACAGAAAAGCCTTCCCCTGCTGCCCTCAGGGTGGTCGGTGTTGTTTGAAAATGTCCGACAGGTCCCCGCAGCCTCCCCTGGGCTCTAGAGTCTGCTGGGGCCGCGCGGTGCTCCGCAGGGTAGGGTGGCCGGGTGGTGAGCCGGGGCGCAGCCCGCAGGTCTGACCCTCCGCAGCCGGCTGTCCTGGCATGTGGCCCTGCGCTTGCCCTCGGCCTACAGCAAGTAAGTGCCTTTGGATTTAGAACATGGACTCTGCCAGAATAAGACACTATGTGACTTGTGAGTATGACCTTCCCCAAAGGGACGAACATTCCAGGAGATTCAGATTAAAATCATTTACTGAAGCAGCCTGGGGCCTGGGAGAGCTAATTCATTGTTGAAACATTTGCCAGTGACTGGGCTTCTGGTGTCCCGGGCGCGGACTCATGTCCTTGCTGGACGTTCGTCCTTCTCAGGGCTCCTTCCGTCATTAAGCAGCTGCAACTTCTTCCTCACTGCCGGGCGGGGGGCGGTCTGACGGCTTGTCTCCTGTTCTTCAGACCCACGTCTAAAGAATCAGGTTAGGTTGGACGTGCGTGTGCACGTGTGCACGTGTGTCTCAGTTTTGCCCCGTTCCTCACCAGCTGGGAAGCAAGGAGGGGAGCGAGGGAGCAAGCAGAGTTCAAGGCTGGGTTTATGGCCCAAATAATGTCCTCTGGGTCCAGTGCCAGCCGACCTGTTTCTCCCACCACCTCCCCTAGCTTCCCCCTCACTTACGGGTCCACGTGTCCTCCTGGGGCTTGGGAGGGGATGAAACGTCAGCCTCACTGTGCTTTGTGACGGGGGCTGTCTGGCCCTGAGAACACTGAACTTTCCCAGACGGGAGCACAGTGCTGGCCATAAAGTTCCCCCTCCTCCTCTTGTGCCCCAGGCAAGGCCTCGCCAGGAGGAGATCCCCAAGTGACATAGGTGAGACCCCAGTCTACACGTTCTCGCGACCCCATCGCACTCATGGGTGACCCCGTGGCACCTGTGCTGAGGCAGACGTGGCTGGCCAGCGGTCCCCGTCAGGCTGAGCCCCTGGAACCAGCTTGATGCAGGGTCGGTCCCCTGACAGGCAACAGCTGGGGCTGCTGTGATGTGGATGCTGGGCTGCGGGGCGCCCATCCGAAGCCGGCTCAGACATGCCCACGGACAGCCCTGCCGCAGCCAGCAGGGCACGGCCTTTCTCCCGGCCTGTCTGCTGCTTGGCGGGGACCCCCGCCCGCCCGGGGATCCTGTTTGACCGAACATTCACATTTCCTGGCGTTTTGACGGCTTCCCCAAATCGAGTCCAGATGGAGTCTCGCTGACCTCGGGCTAACGTGGAGGTTTCCAGAAGGTCCGTGGCTGAAGAGGCATCAAGCTAAGCTTGCGTGGCCCGCGCGGCGTGGGAAGTGTCACACCGGAGACGACGTAACCCGGTCCGGGTCACACGTGTGCGAATGCTCGTTACCAGGGCAGGTCTCCAGGAATTGCCTGAGCTTCACGGAACTTTGTTGACGCCTCCGGGTCTACGTCTGACCCTAAAGTGCCGCCGCCGCATGGAGGACGTTTCCTTGTCAAACGGGCGCTCACTGGGCCTGTGACCGCGGCCATTTGCCATTTGCAGGAACTGCTGTGCTCTGATGCTTTGACAAAGGTCCCTCGTCTTCACAAGGGTTCGGGGCAGCACCGACAAGAACGTGTCTCTGATGCCCTTTGGATTAGCCCACTGACCTGGAACAGGACCGACCTTGACCCTCCTGCAGGGGTCACTCCAGGTCCGCTCACCACCCAGAGGGCAGCCGCACCAGGGTCCACCTCTGGCACTTAGAAGGGGCCCCCAGAGATGCCGGGAACTCACCACAGCTGCAGACATCAAATTAAAACTGGCCAGAGAGATCACGAAGCAGACGGCGTCTCCAGGTCATGGCTCTGCCAAGGTCGCAGATCCCGAACTTCACCCCCAGCGTGAGGCCTTTATTCCTCCTTTTGCCTTTTTGCGCTTTGATTTTTGTGTCCGTTAATGCAGGGAAGACAACGCTCCCTAAGTCAGTCACATCGCTGCGTGTCCGCCAGGGCATGGCTCTCTCGCGAAGGCGGCCTCGGGTAACGGGGTTGCTCCGGCGCACATGTTGGCTGAGTCAGTCTGTTGCAGAGCGAGTCCGTCCTGCTGTCCCCGGGTCCGCGCTGCTGGAAACGCACAGACGAGCCACTTGGCGAAACCAGGCTGACGCCCCTTCAGGCATGTCCTCCCGCTTACTTGACACCGCCGGTGGGGCTTTACTGTCCTTGGCCATTGCTGCGGCCTCGCTCCCTGGTCCGCGGCGCAGGGTCCCGGCCGCCGGCAGGACAGCCCGGGGTCTCGTGCGTGTGGAGAAGCAGAAACCAGCGGCAGCCCAGACAGTGCGTCCCGGACCTGGCGTCCGCCGCCACGAGTCTCGCGAGGGGCCGGGAGCCGCTCCCCTGGGATGTGCCGGAGAGTGGAGAGTGGGGCCGATGCCAAAGTCGCAGCCAGCCCCTCGCGGGTGAAGGATGACACGAGGCAGGGACTCACGTAACGCACCAAGGAGGCCATGAGGCTGAGCCCAGGAACCGAGACAAGATCTAAGCCTGAAACGCATCAGTCCGAGGTGTCAAAACGAGGGATGACCCCTCAGAAACAGCCGCTAGGCTGTGCGCCGAGCCAGGCAGAGGTTCCCTTCCTAGGCCTTTTCTCTCTACTGCTCCTTCCCCCCGGGCTGTCGCAGCCGCGTCGTTGCTGCCCGGGTGAAATCAATGTTGCTCACGTCAACTCCTAAAATGGCTCCCTGCCTCAGTTTACCTTGTGTCTTTCTCCCGTCGCTCGCCAGCTCCCCACCTCCGGCAGATGCTTGGTGAATTGAGGAGGGGATGGGTGACTGTCCCTCCTACACATTGCCCAGTGACGGCATGAGAATGAACTTACTGTTTGCTCAATCGCCCATGCGGGGAGGAGGAAGTAACTCTCCGTCTATGCTCCTAAGCTCTGAGCTGGAAACCCTGGAGCCAGAGACCGGTTTACAGGAAAACAAACATCAGCTTATTAACATGCGTGTACGGGAGGCCCCCAGGGAAAGTGGCTCAGGACTGACTTGACTAGTGTCTTCGGCTGAAGAGGAAGAAGGGTGGGGACAGCAGGGGGTGGGAGCACCGTGACCGCGGTAAGGCTGTTGGCTTCTGTGCTGACCAGATTCCCTCGGGACTGAGTCACCCCGTCCTCCCCGCGCAGGAGGGAGACCCCCTCTCAGACGGAGGCGTCCTTTACGGATGCACTTGTCCCTACAAAAGGGAAACGTCTGTTTCAGAGCATCACCTGTGTCTGCTGGTTCTCAAAATAAACCTTGTGCCGAACAGGCATTTTCAGGGTGACACAGTCTCTCATTCTTGGGGGGAACCTTCTGGTACCGATGCCCCCTGCAAGCTCCAGCTCTGGATTGGGGGTTCAGACTCGCCCTCGGTGCAGGAGGGCCCCACCGGCCCCATGCACCTGCTCCAAAGAGGCTGAGGCCTGGGTGGTCCGCACACGTTCCCGGTCTGGCAGTCTGGGTCCCCAGGCACCTTCACCTTTGT
This sequence comes from Mellivora capensis, assembly GCA_004024625.1. NCBI lineage: Eukaryota > Metazoa > Chordata > Mammalia > Carnivora > Mustelidae > Mellivora > Mellivora capensis. The sequence continues at coordinate 29,060 of PISX010021547.1, forward strand.
TCGCCGCGAGCTCCTGTGAGCCCAGCTGTGGGCCCCACGGCGGAGCTGTCCGAGGCCCCCAAACCAGGAGTGCGTCAGGCTTTCTCGGACCTCCTTGAGACTGGAGCGACGGCTGCCCAAACAGCAAACCCGTGCGGAACCCCCGGGCCTGGTTAGCACGGGAAGCCTTTAGAAGAGAAACGGGAAGGACAAGGAGTGGAGCTCTGAAAAGCACGTTTTACTTAGAGGTGAGAGCACCCGCGGCCTTCTCTGGGGAACAGTGAGGATGCGGTGGTCGCCCCCTTAGCATTTTCTGCGCAAACACAAAGCTTTTATTCTGATAAGCAAGTATGAGTCCATACCCAGCTCGCTCCGTCCTCGACACACGTCCGCCCGGCGTGAGGCCGGTGGCCAGGAGGCTGTCTCCAGGCCAGGAGGCTCGTCTGCTGGTGGTGGGACCTGGCTTCCTGCTTCTGAACATCGGACACACGGTGTTTCTGTAGCTTCCAAGATGAGCTTGGGTTTGCGAAACACAAGCTAGCAGGTGGCCAGCAAGGGCCATGGCAGGAGCTGAAGAGATGGGCGCTGGGGTTCACCCAGAGCAAATGCTTTCTTGAGCTCATGACACCTTTGCTTTCGTGGACTTCTCTGAGAACGTATTTTATGCTGCTACTTCACAAAAAATTGTTCATTATCTGGTAATGTCTTGGAGGTGTTTCCTGTGGTCCTATTTTCCCAGATTCAACCAGAAGACTCGGGGGTCTCACCTCAGGCCAGGGTCTTGGGAGCTCTTACAAATACTCCCCTTTTCCTCCTTGGCTCTCCTGCCCCTTGTGGGCATACAGGTGGTGCTAACTAATTGCTTCACCCCTTGCTGTTTTGTAGCAATGCCTGGCCTGAGCCCAGCTGTGCAAATATTTTCCGCAGACATGCTATAAATCTTGGACATGCTGTTAGGGCCATACCAAGGACAGAATCAAGGACACCCACAGGCCAGCATGGTTGCGCACACAGAATAGAACCTCAGCAACGAATCTCGAGACCAGACAGTACGACACGTTCTGGGCATTGTGTCCGTGTATTATGCCCGAGAGATACTTTTCAGGAAGGGTTTCAGCCTGGGGGGCACTAGTCACGCCTCCATCTGGGTGCGCTGGGGCAAAGGGCACCCCAAGCTCCCTGTGTGGCCCCACCCAGAGTAAGAATTTGTCAGCAGTGTGAGGAAAAGGCCTCCTTTTTGAGAGTCTTATGAAACTTAGCTTATGAGAAAAAAGGTCTTATCTTCCCTGCAACTGACAATATTCTTAAATTCCTCCAACCTCGATGCTCCCAGACTCCATCCTTGTCCTCTGTGCCCTGATCCCAGAGGACTGAGCTCAGATCCAAATTGAAAGCAGCTGCCTTCTTGGGTGCCAGAGCCTGCGGCTCCGGGGAGCACGGCATGTGCCGAGTGGAGCAGACGCCCCGGCCGGGCCGTGAGCCTCATGGGGGGCCGCGTGTCCCTGTCACTCTGGGCAGGAGTGCCCGCTGGCTCTGCCGGAGGGCAGGTGTAACCCCGGGGAAACTGACTGGTCGGGCAAGTCTGCACACTTCTGTGCCTTCCAGAAGCCAGGCCCACTGCCTCTGACCATTCGGGACGTATTGAACATGGGCCATGGGGCCACGTTCCCGCAGACTTCTCCGCGGCTCCTCCTGCAGCCGGCAGGGGCTGGAAAGGGCTAACCCCCACGGCTCTCAGCTAAGCCGTGAGATTGGGGGGGTCAGAGAGAACACCCCCCCACAGCCCTCGGACATAGGAGGGCTCCGAGCTGAAGGCAGCTGAGAGGCAGACACAGAACGAGTCTGTCCTCCCGTGACCAGGAAGGACAGGGAGATTCTGAATCATAAGAAGAGTCTAGAACCAGGTGCAAAGACCAGAACCAAGTCCTCCCCACAGCAGGCCTGACGAGGAAGCCCGGCAGGTGTGTGACTCTGACACACCCCTGGACAGGGCGGGGCTGCCTCACCACGCAGGTGGGGCTGCTCCCCGCGTCGGCCGGGAAGGGCTGGATCACTGCTGCTTCCCTGATGCCCGGAGGGCCAGCGGTGACGGGAAGACTGTCCTGGACCGCAAGGGCATGACCCGTGGGGGGGCAAGGGGAGGAAATGCAGACACACACACACACACACACACACACACACACAATTTCTCCTTACGGACTTAGCATGGTTTCATCTGACCGCCTGGCCATCGTCACTTCCGTCCTGGGTGGGAACGCCCAGAACTCGTCCCTTCTTGCCTTGGCTGGTGCAGGGCCCGCCTTCCCTGCCCCTCCCGCCGGGTGCCCCCCGGACGTCCTGCTCCCTGCCCGAGTCTGCTGTTTCTGGGAGCGCACGCGTCACTCTAGCCTGCCCCGTGCAGACGCTCCGTCCCCGTCCCGTGAGGCATTAGTATCCTGGAGGGGGGGGGATATCCACACCCTCTAGGTCTGGGGCCCCACGCAGCCTCACGCGCGGGCCCCATCGTGTGGGCGTCCCTTCTCCCCGCGCCTGGCACGCCCCAGCCTGCCGCAGAGTCCCCCGCGGCCCAGGTAACACGGTGCTGCCAGTGTCAGGACACAACCCGGACAACAGCCCCTCACGATTCCTGCGGAGCACCCTGCCCCGGAAACCTTCCCGGGTCGGCATAACCACGCACAAGGACGGGGTGACCTATCGCCCCAACTGAAACCTGCCCGGTTTCGGGCTCTGGGGCTCTGGGGCTGCAGTCCGACGGAGGGCCGGGGCTGGCGGGGGGCGCTCCTGCCGAGGCTCGGCGGGGCGTCTGCTCCGGGCCTTTCTCTTGGCTCCCGGTGGGACCTGCGGCTCTTGGCGGTGCTTGGCCCGCACACGCGTCTCCCCGGTCTCAGCCTGCGTCACCGCAGGGCTGTCTCGCTCTGTGTCCCCGTCTGTGTCCCCGTCTGTGTCCCCGTCTGTGTCCCCGTCCTCTCCTTACAAGGACCCCAGCCCTAGCAGAGGAGGCGGCACCCTCCTGGGTACAACCCCATCTTCCCGGGCGACGTCTGCCACGAAGGGGACCTGCACAGCAACCGGGGCGGCCTGCCACGTGACTTTCTTGGGGACAGAGTTCACCCCGACCCCTCTCTTGTATGAAGTCCCCTCTGATGCCCCAAACCAGAGGAGCCCCTTCCCCTCTGAGCCCCCACAGCCTTCATGAGCCCCTCTAACCGGGCCTCAGTCCAGGAGTTCAGGTGATGCGTCCTGGCCCTGGCTCTGCGCCCTCTGCACGCGCGGTAGGAGGCCACCCTGCGTGGCCAAGAGTGGCACGTGGCACCTGATTGGCCCTGGGCAAGATCTGGGAGGAGCGGCCGTCCGTGGGGCTGCACGACGCGGCCTATGGGGTGCGCGCGTGTCCCCAGGCCCCTCTTCCAGACGGAACAGAGGTGGCTCTGGCTATCTTGTGTGCGTGCCATCCCCCGGCGGACGAGGCCCGCGGGCAGACGTTATCGTCCTGGCTTGCTGGTCGGGACCCTGTGTGCCCAGCTCTCGGTTGGAGAGCCTCTGTCCTCGCGTCTTAGCTCCTGCCGGGGCAAGCCAGAGCGGGGGGCACGGCGGGGAGGGAGACAGTGAACAACGACGCGGGGCCCTGTGTTCAGAGAGTGGGCGGGAAAACACGCGTGCGTTCCTTCCCGCCGCAGCCTCCCTCTGTGTGTCCCGCTAGTCTCCTTGCTACGTGACGCCCTTCTCAGCAAGAAAATGAAAAGTTGTTTGCACGGATTTTACTGTGTGCTACGCCAGTTTTAAACGCAAACATGTGAGCATTTGTCTCGTTTGCAAAATCCTTAAAATCACTCAGTGTGTTCTTGCGAGAAGCGCGAAGGCGCCCATGAGCGACTCCTTGCTCTGGTCCCATGTCCCGCCCAGCTCCTCCACCGGCCGCTCTGGGAGCAACGAGGCTGGAAGGAAGGGGAGCTGCGGGCACCCATCGTTCCCTCCCCGTGTCCTCGTTCTCAGGGTAAACAGAACGGACCCAGGGTCGTAACCAGAGCCGCCAGCGCACGGACAGGAAGGCTGGCCTCTCAGGGGAGGGGCTGCCAGCACCCCTTTTCCCGGACCTGAGGACCAAACTCGTTACCCTGAACGCCCACCAGTGCAGGCGCCCAGATCCTGTGCTCTCGGGGCGTTGTGATCCTGCAAGGGGGAGGCCAGGAGCAGGGCAGACGCATCGAGAGCCTCCTATGCCCACACACGCCCCACGGCCCCGTGGACGGAGCCCAAGGCCGTGAAGCATCCAACAGGACGATGGAACCAAGTGCGGGCCCCTCTGAGTGCGGGCGGGTGACAATGCAGATCTGCCTGAGGTCAGGCCCGCTCCCTCCCGGCCTCCCCCGGTGCAGCAGACGTCACTCAGGTCAACCCCCCACCCCAAACC
>PISX010021548.1:0-33435 GCA_004024625.1 Mellivora capensis
TGGACATCTAGGTTCTTTCCATAGTTTGGCTATTGTAGACATTGCTGCTATAAACATTCGGGTGCACGTGCCCCTTCGGATCACTACGTTTGTATCTTTAGGGTAAATACCCAGTAGTGCAATTGCTGGGTCATAGGGTAGTTCTATTTTCAACTTTTTGAGGAACCTCCATGCTGTTTTCCAGAGCGGTTGCACCAGCATGCATTCCCACCAACAGTGTAGGAGGGTTCCCCTTTCTCCGCATCCTGGCCAGCATCTGTCATTTCCTGACTTGTTAATTTTAGCCATTCTGACTGGTGTGAGGTGACATCTCATTGTGGTTTTAATTTGTATTTCCCTGATGCCGAGTGATGTGGAGCATTTCCAAGAAGGCTATCTTTATGGATCCCCTGCAACCTGCCTGTGTCCTGGCTCAGGTCTGCTGCACAGAAGCACATGTTTGAGTCACTAATTATTGGGGTCCTTAAGAATTGTAGACAGCTCTTAGGTTGTAAACTAATTCAAACTCTGAAACGGGAACTTGATGAATGAGGAATCTGCTTATTAGCTAGAGCTCAAAAAAAAAAAAAAAAAAGAAACAAAAAACCAAAACAAAAAACCTGGCTCAGCACTGACACAAATCAAGGTGGATCCCTGCTTCCCAGTCAGAATGGTGGTGGGCTCCAGAGGAACCTGGGTGTAACTGAGACAGCTAAAGCCATAAGCTAACAGAGGAATATCTCTGTGGCCCTTGGATGTAAAAGAATATTTCTTTTTTTTTTTTTTAAGATTTATTTATTTATATTTATTTGACAGAGAGAGTGAGAGAGCACAAGCAGGGAACAGCAGAGGGAGAGAGAGAAACAGGCTCCCTGCCAGGCAGGGAGCCCAATGCGGGGCTCGATCCCAGGACCTTGAGATCAGGACCCAAGCCGAAGGCAGACGCTTAACCATCTGAGCCACCCAGGTGCGCCTAGAAGAATATTTCTTGAACAAAACCCATAATATAATCAATAGCCCAAAATATACACAGATTGGCCTGTATCAGATAAGTTTAAGGCTTTAAGAATTTTTGCCCAATGAGGAAAAAAGTAGGAAAGCCAAAGACTAGCTAAAACACTGAGGAGCATGTACTTGCAATGTCTAGAACCAACAAGGGGGTGGTATTCAACACATGAAAGGAGTTTTATAAATGGAAGAAGATAAATTCCGTAAAATCCAATACCCATGGGCGAGGATATGGCAAGGCCATCCACAGAGAAGGAACCCAAACAGCAAAGCGAGATGCACGAAGATATGCTGAATTTCACTAGTAACCAGAGATGTGCAACTTAAAACATTCAGGAGGCTGGCCCAATAGAAAATTGGAAAATACCAAATGTGTGGACAAATGGGACACTCTGTGGGTATACACAGATAACATTCTGGCATTACTCAGGGCACAAAGCCTGCATCCATCCCAGGACCCAACAGTTCCACTTCAAGCTATTAAACTCCATGAGGAACCTCACAAAGGTTCCAAGGGGACACGTATGACCATGACTGGAAACAACCCACCTGCTTGTCATTAGAAGGATGGGGACAGGAAACACAGCAGATGATACTGTTGAAAACCACAGAGCGCTCACATGTGAGCAAGATGGTAGAAAGGTATATTGACTGGATGCAATTGGATCAATACGTTTTAAAACGTATTGCTGCATGAACAAGAAATAAAGCAAGGTCTAGAGCAGCACAGTTCTATGTATGTCACCTAAACACACATGCAACAAGTTCTAGTTTTTAAGGGCACATAAATATCAAAGGGCACAAACCAAGCACATTCTGTTGGAAACCTGTTGAGAGTGGACATGGGGAGAGAGGAGAAAGGGAAAGTAAAATGAAACACCCGAGGGCCCTTGCACAGCCCAGTAATGGCTGTGCCATGCGCAGAGAGGCACGATTAAGTCAACGCTGCACTCAAAGAGAAATGACAATAACCAAAACAATCTGCAGTCACGCTGAGGCCATGCTGGAATTTCGTCCATTTTCAGTGCTTCCACATTTCCTAACTATCCAGATTTTGGCTTCCTTCTATATCCCAGAAAATCCTTAGTTTCATGTTTATTTGCTTGCATTGGGGAATGCTAAGAAACTTCTCTGATGAAAGTCAAGTACAACTGAACAGTTAAAAGACTAGTTGAAATGCACCTTAAACATCACAATCCTTGGTGTGTTCTGGAATTTGCAAGTGGCTCCCTTTTATTGATTTGCAAATTATTTTTGCACACAGTTACTTATTTATCATTGGCATGCCCTTTCAAGACATGTTCAAGACAGAACAGTCTTTAGCGAGGGATAAGATGCTTCTATGTATGAGCCATGAGCAGGTGGCACATGCCATCCCTGGAATTCTGTTTCTGGAGGTTTTCGAGAGTGAAGCATGTTCAGTCTCATGGCTTGACTCTGGGCCATAGTAAGGTACATTAGTGTTGGACTGTGTTCACTTTTAACCCTAATTTTGAATTATAAATTGCTTTATAATATCTCAACAAATATATGTTAGTTTTCATCATTAACAGATGTACTGATTGAGATCCAGTTAGAATACCTTTTTTTTAAAAAAAAGATTTTGTTTATTTATTTGACAGAGATCACAAGTAGGCAGAGAGGGAGGCAGAGAGAGAGAGAAGCAGGCTCCCTGCTGAGCAGAGATCCCAATTCGGGGCTCGATCCCAGGACCCTGGGATCATGACCTGACCCGAAGGCAGAGGCTTAACCCACTGAGCCACCCAGGTGCCCCTAGAATACCTTTCCACTTAGAAACAAATGCAATCAAAACAAAAACACACCGAAATGGTTTCCAAACTCTGCACATGAGATCTCAGCTGTTCTTCAACTTTAAATGGTAAGAACTTTGCTTTAGCTCTTTCCTATATCATGAAGGTGAATATAGTTGAACAGATAGGGAACTAGTAGAGGAAACTGAATACAGTTCAAAAAAGAAAAAAGAAAAAGAAAAGCAACTACAAAGAATTGGAAAAATACAAAGCATCTTAAATGCATGTCAAGAGACATTTTTGAAAGTGAATATTATAGAGAGATTGTTTAAAAGACAGATATTTTGAACATAGCACTCAGTAACTATTTGCCAACTAGTGGATGTACAAATGAAAATGAAAGAGATGTACAAATCACCTGCTACTCCAGGTTAGTAGGTGCCCCTTCATTTCTGAGCCAGCTTCATGTCAGTTAACCTTAAATGATTTTTCTTTTTTTTAAAGATTTTATTTATTTATTTGACAGAGAGAGATCACAAGTAGGCAGAGAGAGAGGGAGAGAGAGAGAGAGAGAGAGAGAGGAGGAAGCAGGCTCCCTGCCGAGCAGAGAGCCCGATGCGGGATTCGATCCCAGGACTCTGGGATCATGACCTGAGCCGAAGACAGAGGCTTAACCCACTGAGCCACCTAGGCGCCCTAAATGATTTTTCTAAATATATGAGTACCAAGTACAATATTCTCTGATTCACTTTGTAATGTGAAAAATATTTTCACTGAAATGATCAATGAACTTGTTGAACTGAAGAAGCTGGTTATTTTTAGGGAACAAAGCCTACCAAATAGTTTACAGAACGTAGGAAGAAATGATATGGTAAAAAAAATACTACATGAAGTAGACCCTCTAGTTCACTCAGCTGCCATCAAAAAGTCTGTCCCCTGCTAATTTTAGAGCAGCCTGTATCAATACAGCACGCAAACTGTCATAAATGGCACAGTGAATTAGCAATTCACTCTGAATTAGAATTTAGCAAAATTTCTCTAAGTTCTCAAAGACAACGATTTAAGCCTGGAGACTACACATACTGATCAAAACATGAGGGTAAGTACTTAAACTCTTTTACACTCTGTGCCATAAACGTAACCATGCTGAGCATTCATTCAAGACGCCTTCCTCAGTCTCCCTCAAGATCTAGACCCTTAGTGGCGTATTGGTTTGGAAATGGAAGCAGGAAAGAAAACAAGGATTCACCTTTGAGAGGTAGTAAGGCAACTGTACACCCAGTTACTCAATTCTTCCTACTTAGCATGTAGAGCTTGTCCATAGGACCAGTGAAAGAGCAGAATGTAACGGACTTTATTTAGTTCACTTTATTGAATCAAAAAGTTAACGAGTCTTGGAAGTTGTCAAGAATTCTGTTTGTGAAGAGGTCCTTTGGCTTTTCCTGAGAACATCGTATAACTTTAACTGTGAGAGATCAGGCAATGGTTGTTGAACAGATGAAGACTAATCCTACACGTGATGGCAGCTCAGTGACTCTTCTCCTTCTTGAGCATGAAGACTCCTGGCTAATGCCACAGAATGTAACAGTTGTCCAAATGATAGGAATCGTGCTCTTAAATTTCCGTTCATTGATGGGGCGCCTGGGTGGCTCAGTGGGTTAAGCCTCTGCCTTCAGCTCAGGTCATGATCTCAGGGTCCTGGGATCCAGCCCCGCATCGGGCTCTCTGCTCAGCAGGGAGCCTACTTCCTCCCCGCCTCGCCTGCCTCTCTGCCTACTTGTGATCTCTGTCAAATAAATAAATTAAATCTTAAAAAAAATTTCTGTTCATTGAGACCACATAATGACATAAATTTATTATAAACTTAATAACACCTTTCAACTCATCAGTTATTAAAAACAATCACAACCACTCTCATTCTGAAAAAACAGTACATATTTACCCAAGATATATTAATTCACTCTACAGATAAGGCTTGGTTGCAAATGGTTTGAGGACTTTTGCAATAACTCCATGGTCCCCAAGGATCTGTGACCCATTGGGACAGACTGCCATATGATTATCCCATCAACTGTGGGGCTAAAGTTACACTGCTGGGTGACAGGAGTGTGGTTTTCTATCTGGTCGCCCTCTATGCCCATTACTAGGGAAGGTGACAAAGTTTTGCTTTTATTTTATTTTATTTTTTAAAAGATTTTATTTATTTATTTGACAGACAGAGATCACAAGTAGGCAGAGAGGCAGGCAGAGAGAGGAGGAAGCAGGCTCCCTGCTGAGCAGAGAGCCTGTTGCGGGGCTCGATCCCAGGACCCTGAGACCATGACCCCAGCCGAAGGCAGAGGCCCAACCCACTGAGCCACCCAGGGGCCCCAAAGTTTTGCTTTTAATAGGAAAGTTTCCTCTAGCAGAGAAAGTGGCTTTGGCTGGCCATTTCCCCCTACATTCCCCATGTCTGTCTCCTGGGAAGGACTTAAAGACTTCTCCACTCTCTCAGTCCTCCTCTATCCAGCCACCTTAAGAGGAGTGTGTTCACCACATGGAGAAGGAAGGCTTCTTCTCAATCAGGTCCCCCTTCAATAGCACCAAATTCAACGAAAAAGAGAAAACAGCACAGGTTCGTATTATTTGTTCCCAAACAAGAAATCTAGCCATCTCTGGAGTGTGTGGACCTAGTTCCCTTCTCATCTGCACCCGCGTGAAGAAGTGTTGCTATGGCAACATGACCAGTGTTCATCATCCGGCCATCTGGATGCCCTCTCAGGAAAAGGAGGATTTGTCCCACGAAAAAATCTAGGACCTGATATCTTTGTTACCATCTTCCTGGATGGGACCTCGAGGGATAGAAACAAAGGGATCTTAGTGTGCTCTCTTCTTTACTATTCAGCACAATTTCCTGCTGTGTTTATCTGCGGCAATGGAGCACATCTGTGTACAGCAGCAATCAACTTGGCCTTGCAGAATTTAAATGATTTCACCTGCTCCCCAGGCTGCATCGCTTTTCTTAGGATTATTTCATAAACAAGGGCAATTTTCCTGGTGGGACGAAGATCCAGCAAGCAGTTTTGTCATGGTAACAGCAGCTCTGGATTAGGAATAACGCCTGGGAATTCCTGCCAGGAGCTGGATATGCAGGGTTCTGGACATTGTACCCATCATCGCCTCCACAGCAGGGAACGCTTTCACAAAGAGCTAGTATTTTCTCATTTATTCACAGCAGGGAAGCACAGCAATTTGGATTGCAGAAACTGATTTTGCCAAAAACACAAGAAAGGGCCAAATGGCACAGGAACAAAACACTTGGAAAAGCTGATCATCTTTCTCTCTCACACAGAGCGTGAACATTTCAAAGACAGTATTAGAGGGCCATTCTCTTGGCAAATGCTCGAAAAAAGAAAAAGAAAAAAGCAAACCCACTCCCCTATTCTATGAGAGAGAGAACCAGAATTAAAATAATTGAAGGAGGCATTGTCACAATGCCCACAGAAGAAAGCTACCAGTATTAACAGAACAGAATAAGCCTGTGTGACTTATCCCTCTTGTTATATATTTTAATTAATTTTGTTTGTAATGCCACCAGGGCTTGGGCTAGACAGAAGGAGGCAAACACTTCTCTGCATCCCACAAGGTGCTGGGGCTGGAAGGGGCAGACCATTGCTCTTAAAGGCAAGGGTCAGCTTTTGAGAAGGAAAATGGGAGGAGTCCATGATTCCCAGATTATATAACTAATGAATGGCTAGTTAAAATGACTCTGAATGTCACTAGGTAAATCTTGGAGCTCTCCCCCAGTACCATCATCCATACAGCCTTGCCTGGAAGGTTTGCTGGAATCTCAGCAGTAGGGGCACCAGGTCAAGTGCAAATGGAAGGGGCTGTGGCTCTGCACCCGGCTGTGAATGGGACTAGGGCCTGTAGGTGGAGAGGCCAGTGCAGGGGAGGTCAAAAGCAGGTTGTCCATGGACCAGCACTGCTGTCTGTGGTCTGGGACACATCTGGAGAAGGGGTTCTTAGGAGCAGCAGCAGTCTTTAGAAAGAGCAAGTACCAGTCATCAAGAGAGTGCAGCATTTAGCTTTCAGACAGTGGATGAGTGAAGGGAAAAGCGCTAGGATCCTATTTTCAGGAGAAAGAAGGGCAGAAATTAAGCAGGGGACAGGGCCCCAGTCAAACAACTAGGGTTCAAGACCAGATTAAGAGCTAGAATAGAAGCTGGGGAGTGAGCAAGTTGAATAAATCAATTATGTGTGTGTGTTTTGTGTTTATCAGATGTCAATAAAGTGGTTTTGTTTTTTTTTAAGGAATATCATTTCATGTTGGGACTTCAAATAAAGGTGATAAAAGTTAAAAAAAAAAAAAAAGAAAAGAAACGAAACGAAACTAGGGATTGATGAGGGGGTGGGAAGACAGAGGCCCCAGGGTGGGGCAGCTTGAGTCACACTTTGGGACCAGTCCAACAAGTCAACAGAGCCCAGTCTCTAGTGGGACCAAGAATCCCTCACGGGCACCAGTGTCGACGGGCAGACAGGCAAATGCTGAGCTCACAAACGTAACCCTTTGCGACTTCCTCTGAGCACAGCCTGGAAGCCGAGGACTGACCAGCTAGTCCCAGTTTGAGACTTTCTCAGATTCAGCTCTGAAACTCTTACTTCCCAGGAATCCCCCCGGTTCTGGGCAAATGGGGACAGCTGGCCACCCTACGAGTCACCACCTGACCCCAGGGTCCAGGGTTCTGCGGATCCCATTACGCATGAGTGATGGGTCATCGAACACCCAGACTGATGGGTGGGGTTGAGCACACGGAGTGTATGTCATGTAACATGGCATGTTTCCTCTCACACTTTGGATGGATGTTTTTCAAGCTTTAGCTTGTATTTAGATGAAGTAGTTAAGATTCTGACAAAGGTATATGGCCCAATTATTTTAAGAAGGTTGGTGTGAGGGACTGGTAGAGGAGGAAGGCCCTGTCTCTCCAGGGTTCCTCACCCGAGACGCTGCTCTGTGGGGAGGTATCCTGAAAACCTGCCTCACCCGCTCCAAGGCTGTAACCTCATTCCACAAAACGTAGGTCACTTGGATTCCTAGTTCAATTAAAGCCACATGACGCTCTGGAACATCCTCGCCTCAGTATTTGTATGGGTTAAATGAGAGTCTACTGACCAGGAAGATTTTAGGCAGAATTCCCTTTAGTGAAAGGAACTTACCATTTAATCACCAGCTTGGGAAAGGAGCTCACTCTGGATTCAAAAGTCCATTAGTACTGTTTTTATGGCTTTTTAAATGTAGCACTATTTCTCTTTACATGCAGCATTTTTCTTGAAGCAACATTTTGCCCTTTATATGCAATATTGTATTTTTTTTTAAAGTTAAGGTGTAGGAAATAAATAAACAATCCATTTAAATATAGGCCATTTGTAGAACTCAGGATATTTGTTAGGTATAGAACTACTAACTTTCAGTTCCAAAGGTCCGTTTTAGCTATATGAAGTGTCCTGTCATTTTTAAAAAGATTTTATTTATTTATTTATTTATTTATTTATTTATAAGAGAGAGAGAGAGAGCACATGCACGTGCACGAGTAGGGGTAGGGGCAGAGAGAGAGGAAGAGAGAGAATCCCAAGCAGACTTGGCGCTGATTGCAGAGCCTGGCATGGGGCTCGATCTGACAACCCTGAGCTGAAATCAAGAGTCAGACATTTAACCAACTGAGCCATCCAGGTGCCCCATGTCCTGTCGTTTTTATCCATTCAAGAATATTCTAAATGAAAACTAATGTGGTAGCATGCATAAGATGGTAACAATTTTTACATGTCATTTTTGAGGATGATGGCTTTGTTGGGTGGATTGGCACCATTTATTCTGTGTGATGTCAAAGAATGAAGATTTAATCCTATTAAGGGAGAGCACTGTATGAGTCTCCAGTGACTTTCTGTCCAATATCCTTCACTGATTTCTAGACTCACACCTTTCTGGCTCTTGACACGGGAACTGGACTGGAGCCCCCTGGGCACTGCCTGGGATTAAGTGACTTTTTCTGGATCTTTTGAAATGAATTAAGTGAAGACAGTATTCCATCCCAAGCCTTGGATGGTAATTAAATGTAGCACTCACAAAGACAGCACAATAACTGGACTGAAAACCATACCCCAGATGGGCTTCATGACAGCCAGAATCATGGTGTGGTTCCTTCTTTGGAAGAACAAAACCTGTGTTTATAAAATCCCCCCCTAAAAGGAAATGTAATAAGCAGACATTCCCAAAGCTGGAGAGTCCCTCTCTGTAGACACTTGGTGGCTGCATGACAGTTCATTACAGCACAATGAAGATGGCAGTGATTAGGAGTTGGACATCTCTCTGGTAAGTGAGGCAATGTAAAACTTAACCTAACACTCCCTAATGAATTTTAATCTTTTTCTATTTTCTACTTCTTATATATTTATCTAACAGTGGGATCATCAGTGATGACCCTTTGGGGTCAGAAAGCGCAAATGTCAGTTCTTGATGTTCCCTAAACGTGCCACCAGGGAAACCACCCATGGGTGTGTTTATGCATTACTGGCTACCAATCTAACACCCAGTACTTATATTTTAATAAGTTGTAGACTATGAACAAAACTATACAGGCATATCATTAAACTAGGGAAATTATGGTCAAGCCTTACAGGTTTGTTGGGCCAACAAAGGAAAACAATATCACTAACAAATATGGACACACTCAGTTCTAAGCTGCTAGAGGCTCCTTGTTAACTAGAGCTGCAACGTACTCTTTTCCATGAACATATCCCACACAAAGAAAAGAAGTGGAGGAGTAGGGGAGGAGAGGGATCTATACAGGACAAGGGCTTTTAAAATCCTTTAGAAAAAAATGAAAGCAAAACCACAGCCACAGTTACTACCTATGTAGTTGTATAACCTGGGTCAGTAAGTGACAAAAGCTATTTAACCAGTATATTGGTTAAATAATGCTGCATAACAACCATCAAGCTTAGTGACATAAGGTAATAAGCATTCATTTCACTCATATGTTTATGGGTTGGCTGAGAGATGGCTGATACAGGTTTGGGGAAGTTTTGCTAAACAAACTTTGCTAAACAAGCTCTACTCCAGATGCCTTTCAGCCTCCTCTGGGGCTGGGAGACAAGCCTGGGAATATTCTTCTCATGGTGATGGCTAAAGTGCAGAGACCAAGCCCAACCACACAGAACATTTCAAGATTCTACTGCAGCACGTCTGGTGGTAACCTACCAACAGCCAAAGCAACTCACATGGTCAAGCTCAAAGTCAAAGGGGAGGACATACATTCCACCTACCATGGGATCAAAGCAAGTTACACTGGCATGCCCGATATCAAAGGAAGCCCAAAGCATTTCATCCAATGGAAATGAGGAGGAGGACATGAATATTTCAAACAATAACCTAAACTACCCCCTTCCTCGGTCACCTCAACAACTAAAAATGTGTTGGATCACTAAACCCTACCCTGGCAATTGAAACAATGCCATTAGGATCAGCTATATTAGTTAGCTTTGGCCACAAAACCAAACACCCTCCAATCTCTGAAACACACTGAGACACATTTAGCAGACTGTAGTTTACTGAGAAAACAGTTATTTCTTGGCCACATTCCACGTGGCCGCTCTAGGTCAGCTTCTGCAGCTCTATTCCAAGTTGTGGCTCTTCTCATTCCGAGACCCATGCTGAAGGAACACCACCAATTTAGGGTATGCTATTCTTGTGGGAGATGGAAAGGGCAAGAGAGCTGTCAGAAACGCATGATGCCTTTATAGCTTCTGCTCTGAACTTGTACCTCAGGCCAGCAAGTCAGAAGGCTGAGCCTGACTCAGTGGGGAAAATCTACCTGCCTGCAGAGGCGCACTGCTGTGAGTCCCATGGCCATGGGAGGGGGTGTGGGATCCTCCTGCAAAGAGGGTTGAAGATCTGGGAACAAGAACGCATCTGTCACAGTACCAATTCATGATGAGGCAAGGTCCCTGAGCAACAACCCCAGCTCTCCACTACTTATCAGAGATCTAGTCTACTACAGTCAAAAGCCTGAGCACTGCTAAATACTTGCCCATTTTCCCATCTACTTGGAGAAATACACATTCAATTTTTAGGGCAATGGCCATTTCTTCAGACCAGCATCATCATGTGATGCATTGTTCAATCATATACACGGCGCCGGGTGAGCATGGAAAGTTGGATTGATTGGTAACTTACTAGGTGTGAGGCAAGAACCAGCGCACTCCAGGTAACAGGGAGGAAGTAACGTCAAACTGATGCCAAAGAAAAACTTAACTGCAACATGTAAGAACTTTACGTTATGAGCAAATCTGCAGGGACCACCATGGCAGGAACCAGTGCTATCACCAACATGCTCCCCGGGTCAGAGGATGCCTGTGGATGCTCTGGAGGCCTCAGGACACACTGCTGTGCTACAGTTGTGCCTGGGCTGTGACCTGCTAATGGTTTGCTTTTATTTTTTCAAGTGTGCCTTAAACATTGCAAAGGCGTCCCTGCACATATCTAAGCTAAGTGTCCTTCTGCATTGGGTCACTGCCTAGTGTTTGACACTCAGCCCATCCTTTGATTCTTTCCAGTTTCTATACACTTTGATTCTTTCCATTGTTCTGTATTTCTTCAACTTCCTCTAAGTTCCACCCACCTGCCTCATTTGCATTGATTTTATATTTTTGGACTTTTCTCATCAGGGAATAATAGTTACACTGTTGGTATATTCAGAGAGCCTGACGTTCTCATCATCTGTGTTTCTAGCTTCTAGCTGTGGCTTCAACAAAGTCAGAAGCTAGTTGGGAATTTTGGCAAATGGAAGCCTAGGGACCAGTGAGACAAGCATCCAGAGTTTATTCGCCCATGAAACGAGTAACATCCATATGAAATATAACTGAGATTATTTGCTGGGCAGCCAACCCTCAGAATAACCCACCTGGTTGAATGTTGCAATGAAATCCATCATACCTATTTCTTCCCATATCCTCCTTCCATTCACAAAGCCCAGGGGACTGGTTTAGCCCTAGATTGTGGTGAATTTAGGTTCTCTTCTGTAATATAGAGCATCATTTTAAGCTAGGGCTTTCAATCCCCCCTAAAATAGACAAGGATCTCTGGCACTAGGGATGGAACAGGCTGGGGTTGGGAGGTGGATAAGGAAAACAGCATCACTGCCAGGCCTCCCATGTGCATCAAGCAGATTCTTTCCACTTCCTTCTAGCCTCACGGCAATCTGTGATGTGGTGATCAACACGTAGAATTAGGTGGGATTTGGACTGGTCTTGGAGGATGTGGTAACTTACATGATAATAACTTCTCTTAAAAGTCATGATTTATTGAAAAGAGGTTCTATGACAAGTGAAGGCAGAGCACTAGATAATTAGCCTTGAGCATGGGAGCCCTTGAGGTTATATCCAGAGAGCGGGGGTGCCAGCTAAGACAGCAAAGGATGCAGAAGGTTTGAAGTGACTATATAGAAACAAGGTTTCAAGATGACCCAAACATTGATATGGCCAATTAGTTAGTTGAGTCACCAAAAGTGAGTAATTGATAGTGGTATGCAGAAGTCATAATAGGACTGATTTTGGCATCGGGGTGCAATGCTTGCACTAATGGTCAGTACTTCTGAGTATTGTAAAGAGGTAATTTGCACATTATTATTCTTTGTGGGAACACTGGGATCCCTGAAATAGAAAATCATGGTTTAGCCTATAATTTGATTGACTTCTGTTATTAACAAGGGGTTTTAAACTGAAATGTTAATTCCTTCTCTTTTTGAAGACAATACGTTGCTTTTCTACTTATGCTCTACAGTTTAAAATGTTGAAGATGGATAGGTCCAAAACTCAAAGCACCCTTTGAGGAGTAGGTGACTCCAAGAGTAAGACCCTACAAGATAAGCCTGGAAAATATCATCGTGCTAAGAAGCAAAGAAGCATTCTGGAACTCCTAGGGGTGTGGCAGAGGGACCTCAGAACCATCAAAGAGGAGACTTGTTGGTCCAAAGATGGGGCAATTTGAGCACCAATAAGGATAATAACAAAACCTGTGAAAGAGTGAATTATAGGTTTAAATCCAGGCATTCAGAAGGAGGCTTCAAAACCCCCCACAACACACAAGTCACTGATTGCTGTTGGAGAATGCAGGAAACCAACTCATTATTTTGAAAAGAAAGGAAGAATTACACATGTATCCTGCCTTTCCTGTAAGAACTGTACCTCAGAGTCACCAAACAAATGACGGGAGAAGTTAGTCTTTATGTAAGTATTCCAGTAACGAATGAAGACATGACGATAAAGTGGGAATATTGTCAATATTGTCATTTGCAACTTCTGATGAGTTAATAAATGCAGGCAACAATGATCCATGGCAGCTTACACCACAGAAGAAGAGACGGGAAGACACGAGATGTTTCTTAATGGAAAGGTACTAAGTCAGTTACGGAGGAGGATTGCCTAAAGTATCACATCTAAACCTGATTTACCTCTAATCTACCTGCCGACTGACAGGGAACACAAGAGACAGAGGGTCATGTTAGAGGATCCTAAGGATATAATTAACCCCAATTTAGACTGCAGAAAGGTCTACAGAAAAAAAGCCAAAAAGAAACCCTAGCATTCTTTACCCCCAAGGTTGCAAGGAAAAGAAAAAAACAGGAACCTATAGACTAAAGACCGAAGAGGTTTATCAGCCCATCACAGTATGGAATCATCAGGGATAGTGGTGGCTCGCGTGCTGAACTCCCAAGAGAAACTCATGTCTGACTTCAAACCTGACTTTCAAATGGGGATCATTTAACTGCTTAAAACCAGAGTTAACACGTCTTGGAGTCCACGGGATCCACTGTTCATGATCTTTCACGAGCACAACCATGTCGAGCCTTGAACTACTTCCCCACTGAAATGTCTCTACAGTGCTCGTGAATTAGAAGTGGGTCTGTGGGTGTAGGGGAGCAGCATCGAACCAGACACCCGGGGACGTAAGAGCAGCTGCTTCTGGGAATCATCTCATGGCCACTCAGCAGTACTCACGACAACACACCGCATGCCTAGTTAAATGGTATTTATTTGCCTTCCTAAGCCACCAGCACACACTGTTTTTTTCTCTATTTTTAAAACCTTGATGTCGATCTGACATATGCTTAGCTCTGGGACTACGCGTGTAATGTCTTCAGGATACTGCTGAACGAAAAGCAAAAATATTTATTTGACTATTAAACTGAGTGCAGATTATCATACATTTGATCCAGTTGTGAAGACCAAGGTTAATGTGATGAAACCAAGGGCAGAAGGCAGCAGGATATTTTTTCCGTAAAAGGAATCCACAGCCCAAATATGCTCAAAGAACAAGGATCGACTCATCTTCATGGTTAAAACAGATCATGTTTTACCTTTCCTGCATTGTGTATGTGTGATCTGTAAACCCCAAGGTATATCCTTAAAATCCAATGTCAACTGATCAGTTGAAACTTCTGTAAATACAGAGGTTACCACTTGCCACTGAATATAAGAGTGAAGGAAAAAGGTAGAAATCCAAATCTCTCTGGCCAAGTTCTGGGAGGTTGGGGATGTGACAAGAAAACTAACAAAGCTTATTTTTTTTTTATCAGAATGTTCTATCAAAACCAGCTGAGTGGTACAAAAAAACCTGATGTTAGCAACCTAACATTCTTCAAGGTTTTCGTCAAAGATTGATATCTTCCAAAAATTGTTCTCTAATATTCATTTTATAATAATCCTTCTGTTACTTCATCTTTGCAGTAAAGCATTGCCATATATTTTTATATATTATTCTCTAATTATTCAGATATATCTGTGTGGCCTCAGATATATCTCTATGTCTTCAAAGGCATAGAAAATCTTCCCAAGAGCAAAGAATGAACTTGAGTCCCTCATTTCTCTTAGTGTAGTGGTACAGAAACATCAAAAAAGCCTTTGCTGGGAAAAAGGAGAAGAAAAAAAATGGAGGAAGAAAATGAGGGAGGGCGGAAGGTAGGCGAGCCCCATGTGTAAGTCTGAAGGCTGAATATTTCATCATTGCTCGCGCTTTCATTCAAACAAATAGTATTTCCAAGATTACATTTATAGAAAAATCTTTAGACTACCCTGAATGTCAAGAAAAGATGTATAGTTTGTGCAAATTAAGATGAATGAATGACTTCATAGTACGAGGCCACAGTAAGTAAATGTATAGTAAGTGTAATTATTCAAGGAACGTGGTGCAACTGTTGAAACATAGACCAAGGGACCAGTTGGCCTTCATTCTGGTGCTATCACAATTTCACAACCATGTCTTCTTTAATGCACCTTGTGATTCTTCCCAAAGGTTTTTCTTTTCTCCCTTTTTAAAGCCAAACTAAAAATGATTTAATCAGCTCTTTGATAATATGTAGATTAGAGACAAATCAATTCACCCACTTTAATAATGCTTATTACTAGTAATAAGTAAGATTACCTCCGAGTAATTTGGTGAGAGATATTTCCCATTGCACTTGGCAATGCTCCTCAGGATTTTTAATGCTTTATCTCCTTTATTCCGTGTAATCAACCATCGGGGAGACTCAGGAACCACCCTGGCAAGAAGAGGACTTTTTTGAGTTTTATCTAGTAATTTCAACACCTAAAAGTTAATGACTTGAATTTCTCTATCAAAATGGATCTTGTGATTAGGTACAAGTTTAGGAGATCCTGAGAGTTTAGAATAGGCTCTCTGCAACATAAATTATCTCAAAAATTTTATAATGGAAGGGAAAATGGCTCACTTGATAACTGAATCATTGGTCATAATAAAAATAATCAATATTGCATTGCTCTTGTAAAACCAGGCTGTCCTAGAACACAGTGTCCTTGGTTATACATTATGAAAAGAGCTGGGATTTAATGAGCATTTAGGAAAAGATGAAGACCCAATTCATGTAAACTGATTGCCCATATATTAAAATTAAATTAGAGGAATGATCAAAATACATTCACTACAATAAGAATCAAATGCATATAACCTGTAGTTTTCTGATAACTTAATTTCCTCATGCTCTTAACATTTTCATATTCCTCAGAAGATTCCCAAATAATATTAATTTGCTTAATAGAACACACAGAGAAGCAAATCAATTTCATTGCATTTAATTTGCATGTTGAAATATTGGCAAATATGGTATGTTGCCTTATAGTGTTCAAGAAGATATTACAAAATAACAAAACATAATTAATACTTTAGATTTTCTGCTTGGATACTTTTGTTAATTTATTTTAATAACAACTATGAGTCAAATAATAATCTCTATAAATTCTCAATTCTCTAGAAATACTCAAAGCCCATAGTTACTCTGGAGATGTTAGTAAATCTTGATTGCTTTCATTTTCATGGTGGTTTAGAAGTGCAGACTCTACAATTCTTTGGAATAAGAATAAATTCAATAATGACCAAAACCACCTTACCAGTAATAAAGGAGGAAGAGAAAGCTGGGCAGCGTTATGGCTAGCTGGATCCCTTGCCAATTTGGGATAAAGTAGGCAATTCCAGGGAGAATTATGATTCCAAGGGTGAAGAACATTTGGACCACTATTCCCACAATTCTCCTTTGCTTTGAACCTACTATTTCTGTTACTGAAGGAAAACAAACACAGAGGTTAGGGAAGGTGAAGATCAGCTCCAAAATAAACCAACAGAGACATTACATCTGTCATATCCATCGGCATTGCTAGAATGCAACCAAACTCTTAAAGGTACCAAGGCTTCCATACGTGCTGGCACTATGCTTTCTGCTCACTCTCTCCTCTGCCCATTATCGGCGAGCGTGTGCCACGCTCATCCCACACAACCAGGCCAGCACTCTTCCGGGTATACAAAGAACATATGTATTGGTTTTAGGAAAGCTTAAGTGATGACTATTTTATCAACAGAACTAGAATCAACTGGCTGGCTTTCTATCACGGTAGTTCTAAAGATTTGCCTATTGTAGTCTCCTTAGGAGATTATTTGTAAGCATTTATGAGCATTATAATCCTACAAATAATTTTTTCAAGATCACCACATAGTTTCTATTAAATGATAATTCTCCCCACAGCGTTGGCCTTTCCATTTATGTGATATTTCTTTAAAGATCACACGGGGGATTTTACTGCAAACCTTCTTCCACCTCTATGCCCCCAAACTTACCCTTTTCTATTTGTCATTCATTCTATTCTGACCAACCTGGGATATGCTACCTCAGTGGTGCCCTAAGATCACAACTTAAAAAATTTCCTTAAAAACACTTCACATTCCAAAGTTATCCCTTCTGCCCCAGCCGGCGACAGGTAACCTCCCAGCACTCTCTCTCCTTCTCCATAAAAAGATCTTCAGAGGGTCCCCAAAGTGGGCACTGCTTGGGGACGGACTGTCTAGCAGTAATGAAAGGGACTAGAAGCCCAATGATCTAGAGCAATAATCAAAAACAAGCTTTTGAATCTCCCTACTCACAAATCTGCTGTGAGTGACCCTCAGAGTAGGTAGTTGGACCTGAACCTCACTAGAGACAGAACCAAAGTAGCAGCCAGGACTTTTCTCAGTAAAATGAGCAAAGAGCAACGGAAAGTTTTTCTTTCTTTCATACCCTGAAGGTCAAACTTTCTAGTTACGTTTTTCGGTCAGATCTCCTTCACGGTAAAAAGTTCTCCACTTGAGCAAAAGGAGTAGAATTAAGAAATAGTATTTGAGAACACAGGAATGTCATCTCAAACCCTATCACAGAAATACACAGAAAATGCATATTAAAAGTGTTTTAAGAACTGCTGACATTTTTATCAAAATTGAACTCTGATAAAGCAAAGCAGTAAGGTGTTAGTGGTGTGGCCATGCTAGAAAGTGGCGGTTCACCCAAGTACTTTGTGACAGTCCATATTTGGCAAGGTGGTGTTTAGTCTCCCAAGAGTCAGAGTCTCACCCCCACAACTTCTCATTCGCAGAGATCACTACTGTGGCAGCCGCCAAGCCTCCCCCGTACGAGCCCCCAGGAGGGCCGAGTGGCCGGCACTGGCCGGCCGCCTGCCACTGGCTGTCACAGAGACACAGAGGCGCGGCGATGTCTTACCAATCACGTAGCAGGTTATCCACGTCCCCTTTCCAAACACACCTTGTAGGAAGCGAAAGGCCACAAACACAGGGAAGTTGGGTGCAAACGCCACCACAACTCCGGTGGCGCCGACACCGAAACAGGACATTAGGTAGACGACGAGTCGGCCGTACCTTTTTGAGAAAGAGAGAGGAAGACGTCACCTCCAACGTTTCCGTCGACACGATGAGAAAGACTATCATTGGAAGTGTTGTGAAAAGAGGTTTAAGTACAAAAATTTTGTTTTCAAGACTGCATTACTACCTGGTACAGGATTGTTGAAAATTCTACGTTTTGTTTTATAGCAAAACCAGGGCAAATAAGAACATGTGTGTCTGAAATGACAGGACGAAATGTGAGGCACAGAGTGCGATCCTCAGGATTGCAGTCTCCGGAAAGATGCCGCTCTCCATCACGTCCAGTGCCCCCAGTCGCACAGCCTGAACACTTTATAGCATTTTTGTGAGTGGGGTGGGAAAGGGAGAAGGCTCCAGGCCCAGGCTTCAGTTTTGGCTCAATCAGCAGCCAGCCGTGCAACCTTGGGTCCATGTCTTCAACAATCCAAGACTCAGATTTTGTTTGTTTGCTTGTGGGTTGCCCCCGCCCCCCACTTCTACAGTGAGGGTGTAGAGGCTCAGATGAGATGCTGATGTCTAGTTCCTTACAAACTATGAACTTCATGAACAATGTGAGCTCTTCTTAAGTTCGGCATTTTATCCTCACCATTTACATAACTACGGTTAGAAGCATAGACAAGGGGCACACATCATTATGTGCCATATTCTGGGACTCTGATATTAGGTGGTTCAGTATAGTTGTGCCAAGTTATTGGCTGGTGGAAGTCTGTTATCCATGACCTTTCAGAGACTTGAAAAAAAACATTTTCCCATAGAAATTCCCACCAAATTCACATATGCAGCATCTTGCTTTGGTCAGTGGAGTGGAGACAGAAGTAGTCCTGGTTTATCTAGGTTTTTGAAATTCACCATCTGTCCCTCCTACACTCTCCTCTCTTAGCTATGTGGTGTATTAAATTGTTTCTTGTCCTTTCCTTCAACGACATGAAGAAGAGAAGGAGCCGACGGATGGCAGGCCTGCGGTGAGGCAAACTCATTCACGGGACTGTCCTCCTCTCCAAAGCTCTGAGTCATCTCTGAGGACAGCCACTCAGTCCCCTGCTGGGACACAGATGGGAAAAGCCCTCCCTCCTTTAGTTGAGTTACTTTTCTTTGGAGAATATGTTTGCTGATTGTGAGAGAGAAACAGGAGAAAGAAGAGAGAGAGAGAAGGAGAGAAGGAGAGAGAAGGAGAAAGTCACATGCAGAAGAGGGTGTCAGGGGGTTGCGAGAGAAAACTGAGAGAGATGAAGGAGCAGAAAAAGAAACCAAGAGTTCTACCCGCTCTGAAGCCCTGGTCTGGTTACACGCAGACCATCTATTGGCTAAAGCATTTGGGGCATTTTTATTATCTCCAATGAGCTAATTAATAGCAGTGGGCAGTTCTCCAAGACATACCCTCAGCACTGCGCACCGCGAGCATGGTCACAAGGACCCACCTGGGCTGGGCTAGCCTGACCAGAGTGACAATTAGCCAGACATGGCCAATAGTCAAAGCTTCCTACTCCTGTCCTAAGGGACATAGAAGGAATAATTAAATTACTGCACATATTTTCATAGTTAGAATTGGGATAAAGGAATAGAATGAATACAATAACCAACATCAATAATGTTTCAAACAAAAAAAATAATGTTTCAAACAGGAATATTTGAATAAAAAGCATGACTATCCTCAGTATACACACTTACCATTCTGCCATTCACCGGTATATTTATGAATATTAAATGATAGATAAAATTCTTTTAATGGGCTTTAGAAAAACTCCTTTTGCAGGGTTTTTAACTTGTAGAATAAAATACAAGGATTTCTTTTAAAAAAACATTAAAATGAAACATATTTGGAAGGGGCAGACTTTGGCTAAATTAATCAGGCCACAACCGGTGAGTTATGGAAGCACACAGAATCGACTCTCCAGTGTTTGGCCAGCCAGCCATCTGCCCCACGATGAAGTGACTGCCTTTCTGGTGTGGGTTTCCATTCAGATGCCTGCAGACCCACTGGGAGCAGTCCCATCCATTTGTACAGTTCAAGGAGTAAGGAGATGGAGCTGAACAAGGAGAGAATTAGTCCAACCAAATAAGCATGAATGGCACAAGTAGTAAAATTAAGACTTTTTCCAAGTTTAGCAGAAATTGTTTTCTAATGGTTAACATCAAACATTTCCACCTCCACACGTGTGCATCATCATGTTCTAGTGCTGTCAATGGCTATCACACCTGTGCCTACCTGTCTGCAGCATAGCCCAAGGTGAAGGCTCCAGCCAAGAAGCCCAGGTTTAGGACGGCTTGTGTGAGGTCCAGCATCCAAGCGTTGGCACACACAAGGTCAAACTGGGAAAACAAAGCAAATACACAGGAGATATGTGACCCTGCTTATCCTCAAGACACCTGATCTTCTGTCCCAGTCAACGATCATTAAACATTTCCCCAAGCACTCCTTAAAACTTTTAAATGTATCACATGCATATTTTTATATTGATACATAAATGTTTTGTCAGTTTCAATAACAGCCAAAGATGTAATTCACTGTATCCAACAGTCTAAATACTAGAGCCATTGGCCACCCACCGTCACCCCGTAAAAGCAAGCTATTCAATATTCTCAATCTGAAGTCAATTGTTTTTTCTCTTTGAATTCTTATTTTTGTTCCCACATACTTACATCCTAATATTATAAGTAGAAAATGTTTTATTGTATTTTGCATTAATGTGTATTGCATTAATGATGAGGTAAATAAATACTTCTGTGCATAAAAATTATGTATATAAATTGACATTTAATTAAAAAAATTTTCCCTGTGACATTGTCTCTAAATATCCGCATCCTTTCTTATTGGGTTATAATTACAGTTATTAGACCACAATGGATGAAAACACAAAATATGAGGAATTTTGAAAAAGATTTATTGCAAGGGAATAACATTTTATTGGAAATGTACCTCTGTATTTCTAGAAGAATGTTAAGAAAGGCTGGGGTTTTCCAGCTAGTTCATGTAATCTGCAGAGGGACATTGTTTATTACCAGAACCAGTTAAAGCTAAACATCAATTCTGTTCCCTTTTTTCATTTTTAAAAATTTGTGTGCCAGGAAAACTTGTTTGTATAAGTAAATTAATGAGAATGGAGAGAGTTTAGTTAAAGCAACATCATTCAGTTCTTCTGGCTCCTTCTCAGGTACATGCTGAGACTCACAAAGCAATCTATCAACAAAATTAGTTTTACTTTTCTGTTAACTAACAGGCCATTTAAGTTTTCCTATAATTTTGCTACATGGAAGGAAAAGGAAACCACCACACTTACAAAAAGTTGTTTAATCAAATCACTAAGGTAATTTACTTTCTTCATTACCTTCTTAGTACCCAAACCAATAGTCCAAACTGTCCTGTTCCCCACAGGTTTTTAAATCTCAGGTTGGTGCATCACAGAGGGGCAGGAGAGAGGTACGATTCCTTTAGCAAAGTGGGAAAAGCTGATTAGGAAAAAGGACCTGTATCTTCATTGTACTCAGGAAGATCCATTTTGGACCTATATGAGCTGAGGTTCTTGGCAATGGATTCCCTTCAAATGGATTCCCTGATGCTCCACCCTGTGATTGTCTTTGTGTACCTCCAAATGGCAAGCTCACCCCAGCTTGAAAACCATTAGTAAATACACATTCATAAGCAAACTGTTACACTTATTTACGGAACCCAACTTCTTGTCTTGGTTTTATGGTTAATGATCTGTCACTTAACACAGTTGGAAAAAAACAGGAGCATGAGTAGCTAGCCCACCTCACAGAGTTGCTGGAAAGACTTACGGAAATTAAAAAAGTAAAAAAGATTTACATATACACACATTAGTAGGAACTGTGGTGATTTAAAGGAGTTTTATCATCCATTTAGGTACTGCTTTCTCAGGACACAACAATTTTATTTTAAGTAAACTTGCAGATGATTTATTATCTGAAATAATTTCCCATTGGGATTAAATGTATAGAGAATGCAATTAGAGGACAGCCACACACCAAAGAATGAAAATGGATGGCTTTTTATACCATATACAAAAATAAACTCAAAATGGATTAAGGACCTAAACATGAGACCTGAAACCATAAAAATTCTAGAAGAAAACGCAGGCAGTAATTTCTGTGACATTGGCTGTAGCAATATTTTTGTAGATGTGTCTCCTGAGGCAAGAGAAATACAAGCAAAAATAAACTATTGGGACTTCATCAAAATAAAAAGCTTCTGCACAACAAAGGAAACAATCAACAAAACTAAAAGGCAACTTACAGAATGGGAGAAGATATTTGCAAATTACATATCCGATAAAGGGTTAATACCCAGAATAGACATAAAACTTATAAAACTCAAAACCCAAGAACAAATAATCCAATTTAAAAAATGAGCAGAAGACCTGGGGGGCACTTGGGTGCATCCGTCAGTTAAGTGTCTGACTTCAGCTGAGATCATGATCTCAGGGTTGTGGGACTGAGCCCCACGTCAGGCTCCACACTCAGAGGAAAGTCTGCTTCTCTCTCTCCCTCTGCCCCTTCCCCTGAGCTCGCTCACTCTCTCTTTCTCTCTCTCAGATAGATAAATCTTTTAAAAAATTTTTTAAAATTATAAAAATGAGGAGAAGACATGAACACACATCCAAAATAAAGAAAGAAAGAAAGAAGACATCCAGATGACCAACAGACACATGAAAAGATGTTCAACATCACTCATCATCAGGGAAATGCAATTTAAAACCACAGTGAGACATCACCTCACACCTGTCAGAATGGCTAAAATTAAAAACACAAGAAACAAGTGTTGGCAAAGATGTAAAGAAAAAGGAACCCTCTTGGTGGGAATGCAAACTGGTGCAGCCACTGTGGAAAGGAGTGTGGAGGTTCTTCAGAAAGTTAAAAGTAGAACTACCCTTTCATCCAGTAACTCACTACTGTGTATCTAACCAAAAAAATCCAAAAACACTAATTGAAAAGGATATATAAACCCCTATGTTAATTGCAGCATTATTTATAATAGCCAAACTATGGAAGTAGCCCAAGGCCCCCGATAGGTGAATGGATAAAGAAGATGTGGTATACATACACAACGGAATATTAGTCAGCCATAAAAAAGAATGAAATCTTGCCATTTGCAACAACATGGATGGAGCTAGACAGTATAATGGTAAGCGAAATAAGTCAATCAGAGAAAGACAAATGCCTCATGATTTTACTCATATATGGAATTTAAGAAACAAAACGAAAAGAGAGAGAGAGAGAGAGAGAGAGACAAACCAAGAAACAAACTCTTAACTCTAGAGAACAAACCGGTGGTTACCAGAGAGGAAATGGGTGGAGGGACGGGGAGAAATAGGTGACGGGGATGCAGGACGGCACCTGTTATGTTGAGTACCAGTGATGTATGGAACTGCTGAACCATTATATTGTCTACCTGACAGTAACATAACACTGTATGTTAACTACACTGGAATTAAGACACAAAGTTCATAAAACAAACACACGAAAGAATGCACTAAGAATTTTTTTAAAATGCACTAAGAATAAAAGTATATCATATCTCAGAAACCAAACAGGCAATTTAACTGCCAGAGAAGACATTTTGCTTCAGAAAAGTAGCAGCCAGTGTCAAATAGAAATTCCCAAAGAGCAGAATTTGCCTCCTCCAGCTGTACTTCAGATTAGCCGGGGAGGCAGGAAAGTTTTTCACTGATGACCTAGTGAGGCCCAGCAAAAGCTCTCCTTTCAATGCATTTGTTCAGCTGCTTTTGAATTGTATGAATTAAAATATCCCTCCCATAGTCTTTAAATACACAAAATATTCTTTAACATAAAACTGATTATCTTTTTCATTCTCCCATAAGAGAAACTGTCAAAAAGAATTTTTTTATACATCATATTAAAATAAATATTTTTCATGTTTTAACTGAAAATAAATGTCCAAGTGGTTTAAGTTCTGCAATAACATTATCCAAAAAACTATGATGCCATCTGGGCTACATACTGTCAGCTCTCTGTGTTTTGTTCTGCAGCGCAGGGGCTGGAGGTGTGAAAACTACATTTCCCAGAATCCCTTGCCAGCAAGGTTCTATTTCAGTTCTGCTAGTGGGGGAGGGGAGACTAAGTGCAAGATCAGAAAACAAGAAGGAGGTGGATGTGGTAGCAGTTCCAGCTCTAATAGTGGCAGTGACAACAGTGGCTGGTGGCTGTAGAGGTCAGTCAGCGTTTCTAACCACTCCCCATCCACATGGGAGCAAAGGGATACTGGTTCCGTAATGCCTGGGGTAACAGGGCAAGGGCAGGGCAAGGGCAGGGCAAGGGCTCTGCAGGTGCTGTCCTTCTTGATCTCTCTCCTCTGTGCTTTACTAGCCTTCCAAAACAACTCAAATCCAGATCCTTTTACTAAATCCCTTCCTGCCTGAAATACCTAGCCTGGTTTCTGGCTTTATGGCTGGGAGCATGCTATCTATCAAAGTACAAAATAAATTAACTTGAATTATGTACATGTAAGGAAATGCACACACACACAAACACACACTTGTGTTTCCAGTACAGGGACCAATACAGCAGACACAAGGATTCAGGGGTTTGGTTTTAGCTCTTACTCATACATCCAGGAGGGAGACCACTGCCTCTTGGGTCTGGCACTTCTGATCAGCTCTGAGCTCATTGCCTGGTATGGCAATAGCTCTGGGTCTGTGATATGTTTTCATGTTTAAAGAGGGGTTAACAGGCAATGAAGACCATGAGCTTCATAGGCTAAGGATTTTTTCCTGAAATAAGGTACTAAAGGTTTGTTGTAGTTCCCAGAGAGACCCAAAACCTACCTCTTGTCAGACTCACCAAAGTCTCAATCAAGGACACAAGCATTTTTGTCTTTCTCCTAAGGCAATTTATCAAGAACAAGTGAGATATCTCCTTTTTATTTTTTAAGTGTGTACATGCAAAAACATCTAAAAATTATTTTTAAGTACTCATAAATCCCTGTGTACCCATTCTGTTCATTCCTAATCTTCAAAATCACTTTTACACAAAAGGAATTACTCCACTTGGCATAAGCAGAAAGCCCATTGGATAAAACACTCAAATAACTCTTCATGTAATGCTGGAAGGATTACACTGCTTCACTTTACAGAAAGCACAACTCCAGCCTAATCAGGTACTTTTGAAAGGCTTCTAACTAGGGAATTTCTCAGTTTGTCCTAGTTGTTACAATCCAAATAGACATTATGTTAATTTGAGCTATAATGATAAAATGCTGGGACAAGTTACTGTTAGATACATGTTAAAGTTTTGATTTACAGATTATCCTTAAGACTAGAGCAACAGAATATCTCCAGTATACAAAGGTCAAAGGTAATAAGCAAGGTAAAAATAATGCAGGCATGAAAAAAAACTTAGAAACTCTGGAGGGGGCGTGCCTACTCCTTAAGCCACAGAGAGGGGACACAGAGGCTGGCTTTTCCACAGATGTCTATTGAACAAACTGTCAGGTAAGAGGGTCTAAGGTTAGAGGACAACACATTATCTGACTCTAGTCATATCCATGAGGAATAGTCCTCATTAGTTGTTCATACTGCCGTGGGAGAGAGAAAGGGATGTCTCTAACGTCAAATGACCAGACAAATATGCCTTTGTTCCTATCTTCTAAGGAAGAGCTCTCAGTCAAACCATTCCTAATCAACTTTCAGTTCAAAATTAGTGGCCATTAAACTCTTCATCAGTATTCAAATCTGCACGTGTGCCTTTGGTTTGACGTCAGGTATGGGGTGCCCAGGCTACATTTAGCATTGGCCAATTACGCATCGATCTCCATGGGTAGGTTCCATTGCTAGTCAACACCAAGCCACCATAACAGAGCCTAATAATGGTTAAAATTTATTGTGATCATAAAGAAAATGATGTGGGCTGGGCTTCCATGAGGGGAAAGGATATCATTAGTAATTCTAGTCATAATGAAAATTTCTTTAACATGATCTGATCACTTATATGGGCATCTTTTTTTTTCTTCTCTCTCCCTCTCTTTTTAGAGAGAGAGAGAGAGAGAGAGAGAGAGAGCAGGGCAGGGAGGGGCAGAGAAAGAGAAAGAGAATCTTAAGCAGACTCCGTGCTGAGTGTGGAAGCCAATGCAGGGCTCGATCTCACGACCCTGAGATCACGACCTGAGCTGAAATAAAGTCAGCTGGAATAAAGAGTCAGACACTTAACTGACTGAGCTACCTAAGTGGCCCTATATGGGCATCTTACTGTCAAACAGTTAATGATTTTCTGACATGTACAAACCATCACAATAAACAGCAGTTGTAAGAACTAATCATTAGGTATTTACAGAAGCTTCCAGTGGTGTATGTAGACAGATGAGGCTCGGAGAAGACCAGTGATTTGTACACTTTGTGTCTGCCTCTGTGAGGATCTTATTATGTAGTTTAAAAATTTTTTTTTAATTTTTTATTAACATATAATGTATTATTTGCCCCAGAGGTACAGGTCTGTGAATCGCCAGGGTTACACACTTCACAGCACTCACCATAGCACATACCCTCCCCAATGTCCATTACCCCACCACCCTCTCCCGACCCCCTCCCCCCAGCAACCCTCAGTTTGTTTTGTGACATTAAGAGTCTCTTATGGTTTGTCTCCCTCCCTGGCCCATCTTGTTTCATTTTTTCCTTCCCTACCCCCCCAAGCCCCCCACATTGCCTTTCAAATTCTTCATATCAGGGAGATCATAGGATAGTTGTCTTTCTCTGATTGACTTATTTCACTCAGCATAATACCCTCTAGTTACATTCACATCGTTGCAAATGGCAAGATTTCATTTCTTTTGATGGCTGCATAGTATTCCATTGTGTATATATACCACATCCTCTTTATCCATTCATCTGTTGATGGATAACTAGGTTCTTTCCACAGTTTGGCTATTGTGGACATTGCTGCTACAGATATTTGGGTGCACGTGCCCCTTCGGATCACTACCTTTGTGTCTTTAGTGTAAATATCCAGTAGTGTGATTGCTGGGTCATAAGGTAGTTCTATTTTCAACTTTTTGAGGAACCTCCCTACTGTTTTCCAGAGTGGTTTCACCAGCTTGCATTCCTATATTACATAGTTTAGAGAGCCAAGGTTCAACATATGTGAGGCAAATGTGTTGCTGAAAGGGATTAACTATAAAATGCAGGACAGGGTCAGAAAAAGAAATGACTGGTGGGTCCAAAGCAGTCAGATACATGAAGAAGGTGGGATATAATTAGATTCTTCAATAATGAGCTGGACTTATAAGGGAAAAGGGGGGAGGGGAAGGTATTTGAGCAGAGTGATGGGCAGCCCAAGGCACAGAAGCATGAATGCCAATAGGCTTGGGTCTGCTTACAGCACATGGGAGTGTCAAGCTCCAATTTGAAGCTGAGGAACTGCCTCCACCCAGCAGGGAATGCCGTGCGAATCCCAGGAGTGGGAAAGTTTCTTTCTCAGGAAACCAGAGACATCAAGAGATTTCAGAACAGAGAAGGAGGAAGTTCCAGAGGACAGAGGAAGAATCTGCAAAGTTGCAAAATGGAAAGGCCCAGAGCAGATGTTCTGGCTCCAAGACAGAACAAGATTTCAGGAAGATGAGAGCAAGACCAGGAGAGGAACATCTGCCACGGTCGCCTAGAACACCTGGCATGCCACATCACCTGGCATGAAGAGGCACCATATGTGAGAAAAGGCTCATTCAAGCTGTCACCTAAGCTGTCCTCCAAGGGTGACAGTAGCCATGCCTTCAGGTATGGCTAACCAGATAACCTCAAAATATAATGGAAAGATGTTCTTTAAGTACATGGCTTTTTGTCTGGGCTTGTGAAATTAAGAAAAATGCAAAACTGCAATTACTCTAATAGTAATAGCTCCTGGTGGTTTATTAACTTATGCTCTACCACTCACTCTCCAATCTTAGAAGCTCAAACCATTTTATTTCTTTGTAGAGAAGATGTGCAGTTACTCATCTTAAAGTGTTTTATGATTTCTGCACATAACTTAGGATGTCTAAGACCAGAGGACGATGAAAGTCTCTGCATTTGTGCACGTCTAAGAGCAGAGGAGCCACAAGGCTGGGGTCAGCCATCTGGTTGTCTACCACTGCTAGCCCTGTGTTCTTAACCTCTTTGACCTTCTGTGTTGACATCTATAAAATGAGGGTAAGGATTGGGATGACGATATCTTTGAAATAAAATAGAGTACTTTACTCAGTGCTGAGATACATTAAATGTCTGATAAACGTTACCAATTGCATTAGGATTAGGGATATAATGATAATGATAATGATAGGGATATAATGATATAATGATAATGATAATAGTAAATGACATTCCTGATGGTTTTAAGATACGATTTTCCAAGCTGCCCATTAGAACAACTGGGATAATTGAAAACAATGTCTAAGCCCCCTCCAGACCCAATTCAGTCGGAATCTAGTCTAACGAGTAGCCGAGATGGAAATCCATGGGTGCCAAGGTTCTCAGCTATGTAAATAGTGGCTGGGGGACAGTTAATTCTTGCATATTTTGCATATTATACTGGATTGAATAGTGCCTCTCCCTAATTGTTGTCTGTCTAGATCTTCAGAATATGACCTCTTTGCAGATGTAATTAGTTAGAATGACATCATACTGGATCAGGAGGGCCCTAATCCGTGACTGATGTTCCTATACGGAGAGAAAACAGACATAGACACACACACGGGGAGAACAGCATGGGAAGGTGTAGGGGGTGCCTGCTAAGGAACACCAAGGATCACCTGTATTCACCTGAGGGGTTACCATGACAGAGTACCTCAGGCTATCGCTGAAACTACAGAAATTTAGTTTGTCAGCATTCTGGAGGCTGCATGTCTGAGACAGAGGCATCAACAGGGCTGGTGAGGCCTCTCACCTTGACCTGTAGACAGCCCCCTTCTCCCCATGCCTTTGCATGGGCTCCATCTGTGTGTGTCTGTGTCCCGACCTCCTCTTCTAATAAGGTCACTGTCACTGGATTAGAGCCCACCCTGATGACTTCATTTCAGCTTGCTTTCTCCTTGAAGAGTCGGTCTCCAAATACAGGCACAGTCTGAGGTACGTATGAATTGGGAGTGGGGGATGAATATATCTCAGCCCGTAAGAGCCACCAACACCAGAAGGGAATAGGCAAGGAGCAGATTCTCCCCTACAGAGCTATTGGAGGGAGCAAACCTCTGAAATCAGACTGTAGACTTTCGGCCTCCAGAATGATGAAAGAATAAATTTCTGCTGTTAACACAACCCAGTTTGTAGTAATTCGTGATGCCAGTCCTAGTAAACTAATACACATATCAATTGGGATATTTTCAAAGTTTCCGTATAAGATGAAGCATTAAAAAAAAAAAAAAGACATCTCTCCCTTCCTGATCCTTGCCCCTTGGAATTCAGGGGTGAGCTTCGTACTGGATCTAGATCTGCACAGTTGCATTTCCCTCAGTGGTCCATCTTGCTTCCCTGGTCTAGCATCCTGAAGAAAGCATGGATCCTTCTCTCACTGGAAAGCATAGCCACCACGCTGCCTGGGCTGAGGAATTCAGCATGAAGGCTTTCTGTGTACAATGTGGTACACCTGCCCAGGGGCCAGCCTGAGCCCTCAAACGTGCTGGCTGCCCAGGCAGAGAGAGCATGATAACCCAGACATGGGAAGGAACTGAAGCCTCTTGGTTCAGACTGACCAACAGCGGGTGGTAACATGCTCAGCCCATATACTTTTGATGTATTTATCTGCATGTGATTTGTGAGCAGGGGTAAGAAATAATGAGACAGACTCAGGAACAATGGCAAGTGTTTGGTGTGAGTCATAGCTCCTTGCTCATAAACTCTAACTGCAGTTACACCTAAGGACTGACTTGTATTTGAAATCTCACAACAATTAGCACAAAAATAGACCAATTATTTGGTAACTGTAACTACTAAAGGGGAAAAAACACACAGGATTTATCTTTAGAAACATTATAAAGTTTAAAAGTAATCATAATAATAGAAGTTTGGCTGCATTTTATGACTCCTTGGTTTCAGAAAAAGAAGGTACCAAATTAACCTATTATGCAGTAAGAGGCTTGGAGATAGTTATGGGTACCAAAAGTAGTTCTATCACATCTACTTGGAATTTTGAAAACAGCACCAAGGAATATTTCGCTACTGGAAATTTTCTCAAATACAAACAAAAGTGATATTTGGGCAGCTTTCTAGGTTGTAAGAGACATATGGAAGGTGTAGGAACAATGTCATAAGCCATCTGAGTATAGGTTGGGTGAAACCAACAGAGGAAAACCAAATAATAATGATGATGATAAATCCCACAATGAACTTTACCATCCCTTTTGAGAAACATAAACACATCCACTTT
This sequence comes from Mellivora capensis, assembly GCA_004024625.1. Lineage (NCBI taxonomy): Eukaryota > Metazoa > Chordata > Mammalia > Carnivora > Mustelidae > Mellivora > Mellivora capensis. Next base: position 30,328 of record PISX010021548.1, read on the forward strand.
CTATCTGTCCTTTGGAAAGAAAGACAGACTGCCCTTCCCCACCTCGTATATGAGGGTGTGATGTGGGTTCTGTTAACTACTGGGGCCTCTCCCAGCACAGCTAGACTCCAGTTCCTTTTAGAAATCTGCCATTTTGATATGTCAAGGATTTCCTGATATATATTAAGCCCCTAAGATGTTCCTTACAGAGGAATTCCGGGGTGGGGAAGGAGACCCAACACATTTTACTAGATTTTAGTTTCTGTGTTTCAAAATCGTTGGCGCCATGTTTTCTCCACTTGGAAACCATGGTTGCCAAAGATTTTCATATCTAGTCTGAACATGGAGTAACATGTACACGTTTCAAAGTCTGCCAAAGCCTGTGTTTTCTAAGAACACACTCTTATGACATAGTCGGCCAAGCTGATGAAACACAGCAACGTTGCCACATAAAAATCGACTTACCCAAAATATGAAAAGTAGCTCACAGATTTTAAATCTTTGGTTATTTTCCCAGCTTAGCACGTATCTTTCTTAAACTTCTTAAAAAATCACTGGGTTTTGGTATGAATATTCTATTACCACCTTTCTGATTTTGACTCCCCATTCTAGAATCATCGAGGCCTTCGTTTTGTTCACACCTCCCATTGGAGACACTCAACCGACACTCTTGAAGGTCTGAGCTTTCCTATTTGGATGGTTTCCGATTCTGGGAACATGGAGTGAGTGTCAGAAGAGAAACACCACATTACTCAAATCCTTAAAATAACTGCTATTTGATTAGGAGAGAGACCGACGATGAAAAGTTTTTGAGGAGAAACACAGCATTAAATAAACCAACGGGAAAAGCAGAAGCTGTTGTCTGTGTTAAGTTGACAAATTCCCAGTAGGTTAAAACTGATTCAAACAAACAAACAGGGCTCTTTGAGCCAAACCCGAGCTTCTCAGCAGCCGGTGCGGAGGGCCTCTGCCTTCTTGTGTGGCTTCTATTTTGTTTTTTGTTCTCTTGGTGGTTTGTGTTTGAAAGCAAGAATAAATGGGACTTGACAACAGATTTATTTTTATAACATTTCCAGTTGTTGGGAATCAGGAAAGAGATTTGAGAAATGCTTAATCTTGGAAGAGTTTTGGCCAGGATTTTTGGTAAAGAGCTCCGGGGAAGTCCTGGGACAATGGGATCATTGACTGAACTCCTGCTGGACAGCACAGCTCTGCAAATGTTTCCTTGTTGTGACTGTAAAGTTTAGAATTATTTGACCTGAGGTGCAGACCGAACTTGGTTATCTAAGTGTTCTAGCACACACGCACCCTCCGTGCCCAACAGTGTCTGTCCCCAGGCCCTGAGGATTCCCTGCACTGTCCTTGCTCAGGTGTTGAGTGGGTTAGAAGGAAGACATGAAAGGCCTCCCAGCTCCCCTTCCAGGCCTGGGATGCACTTTGACCCTGACTGCTTCAGGACAGCCATTCTTGTATGTTGTGGGACCCAAGATAACATTGTTTAGTCTTACAAGGCCCTTAATTGAAAATATTTCCTTCTTGGGGTGCCTGAGTGGCTCAGTCAGTTAAGCATCTGCCTTTAGCTCAGGTCATGAGCTCCAGGTTCTAGGATCGAGTCCCACATCGAGCTTCATGCTCAGTAGGGAGTCTGCTTCTCTCTCTTTCTCTCTCTCTCTCCCCTGCCCCTTCCCACTGCCCATTCTCTCTCTCTCAAATAAAATAAAATCTAAAAAAAAGAAAACATTTCCTTCTTAATGCATATTTAAAACAAATTGTTTTCATTAGGATTACTTGGAGTTATTGAAACCAAAAATATAGATGGAGTTCACAAAGACCCTGTTTTAAGGCCCTTTAAAGGAGGTACCACTGAGGATAGAGAGAACCCCCAAACATACGACAGTAATTTCGTAAGCAGCAAAATAGAGTAATAAAGCAGCATCAACAACCTGGCCCCATGATTCTACACATCCAGGCGTCCAGGGAATAAGGACACAGATAATGCCTCACTGTAAGTACGGGGGCAGGCTTCACATCTGGAATCCAGGGGGCTGAAACTGATTGCCATTGACACCTGGCATTCACTGTGGCTGGCCCAGGCCTTCGATTAGCTGGTACACACTGCCACCTTGAAGCCCTCCGGCAACCCTGTGAGCTAGATGTGATTATTACCATCATTGTACAGCTGAGGAAACTGGTTTTAGAGATCAGGAAGTGAGTTAGCAGTTTCAGACTAATCAGTAGGCGGATTATCAAACCCTTCACACCCAAGTACACCCCAGACTATAGCCAACCCTTGACCCCTGCAGCCTTTTACAAGGAAATGCAGTTTTTAAAAATTGCTGAAATTTAAAAAAAAATGCTGAAATATACATTCTTCATTTAAGCAGGTGCTACAGATCCTTCTTAAACTGGTTTTACTTGGATCGATGTATAGTGCAGCAAATACCCAAAATTCTGTTTGGGCAATTTTTTAAAACCTCTTGTCATTTTCCTTTAAATAACTAAGCATTAATAATGACATAGAGTTCATTAAATTATCTCTTCTTAGTAAGTGAGCTACTGCCATCATATTTTGCCAAATGACTATTGTCTCATATTTGCTCTAAAATTTTCTGCAACTGGTATAATGTAAAAAAAAAGAAAAAAAGTTGGTATTGTACCAGTCTGGTTTCTCACTATCTTCAAACGGTGTTCTAGCAGTTTGATATTGCTCTTAAAACCAACTGCTTGGGGGAAAGAAGGTGCAAGCCCTTGACCACAAGAGTTATGCACCCTGGTCTTAAAATTATGTTTGTTTTGGTCCAATTTCATTTTTCTGCAAGTGGCTGTCCAATTTTCCCAACACCATTTATTGAAGAGGCTGTCTTTTTTCCATTGGACATTCTTTCCTGCTTTATCGAAGATTAGTTGACCATAGAGTTGAGGGTCTATTCCTGGGCTTTCTATTCTGTTCCATTGATCTATGTGTCTGTTTTTGTGCCAGTACCATACTGTCTTGATGATGACAGCTTTGTAATAGAGCTTGAAGTCCGGAATCGTGATGCCACCAACTTTGGCTTTCTTTTTCAATATTCCTTTGGCTATTCGAGGTCTTTTCTGGTTCCATATAAATTTTAGGATTATTTGTTCCAT